>JAJQKJ010000267.1:0-178844 GCA_029574335.1 Rana kukunoris
CCAGGGGAGCCTCTCCCTTGTGTTTTTTTTCTGCAGAATTGGAACATGGTTTCTGTTCCCCCTTGATGGCAGGCCAGAGAGTGTGTGAAACCCTTGTATTATCATCTTTCCCTGGCCCCTGGACTTCCTGTTACATACCCCTAGAGCTCGGACTCTCTTTACTGCATAATTGTTGTGCACATATCCATGTGCATTATGATTTACACTGTTGTAATACTGTGAGATACCCATTACTCTAGTTTTTTTGCGCATTTACTTGTGTACATAACAGATCTAGTAGAATGTGTCTTGACATCAAAGGATGGGTTTGCCTTGTCTGACTGGATGATCTTATTGCAAGGTGGCCCAAAGCTGCAGAGGCAGCCCAAACACCCAAACTAGAATGTTGATCAGGGGATGACACTCTGACAATGACCAAGTCCCTTGCACTAACAAGGAGACCACCACACCTTATAAGCTCAACAAGCTGGCAACCATCAGGAAGATCTTCCAAAAGTTAAAAAAAGGACTCTTCTATTTCAAAGCCAGATTCCCGAGCCACCAGTCCAGGAATAAATTGGACCTAGGTGGTAAACAAATCTGTCTATTCAAGGACATCCCATAGTGATAGAATGTCATGTTATGGAGGTCTGGAATAAAATAGCAATGGAAACACTGGAAAGAAAGACTACCATCCGGCCCAAGACCCTTCTGCAAAAGGGAAAGGTCAGGTGACTCCCGGAAGGTCAGATGACTCCCGGACTAGAGAACCCATATAGGAGTTATGAGAATCGGAAGCTTCTTATGTAGAAGACTCTGACCCAAACTGTGCTCAGGACTATACTCCGAACAATGCATTGATTTCAGCGACAATTTCGAAGGGAGTAGGATTCATCTTAACCACTCCAACATCTCAACTGTCAAGACTACATTGTCTAGAGCCAATGTCAACTGTTGCCTCAACTGTAGGTTATCCTACAATGAGAATTCCAAAATAGCACAGTATGGGTAATACTGGGCCAGCACCTTGGTGAACACCAAAGGCGGAGACCAGAGGCTGAAGGCAGGGCCTCAAACTGGTACAATCCCATAGAAAAGCAAAATACATGCTGATGCACTGAAAAAAAATAATCACTGGGAACATATAGGCATGCATCATCAATGTCCTAGAAAACCTCTGTGGTGCAGGGAGGAAAGTAGAGACCTGGTGGAAACTCTTAGAAATTTCTTGACATTGACAATTTATAATCCCAGATGAGGTGAATGCTCCTATTGGGTATAGAAACAGTAAGGTTAGAAAAAAAAAATGGGGAACATAGGAACTGGGGCAATAATACCTAGTTACAGAAGCCCCAGAGGGCTCAATAGAGATCGGTTAATCTGTACAGTGACACAGGAAGGAGATGAGAAAACCAGGTGGTGTCAGAGAGTGAAACGCCATTTTGTAGCTCTGGTGAAATGAAAAGGAAATTTCTTAATTGAAGAAAGAGAAAACTCAGTCTGGTCCTGTCTGTGACTTGCAGATATGGAAACAGAAAAAAAAATGCTTTGCCTCTGGAGATTTTGATATGGACACCCCAGATATACTGATCTGACCTGAACAGCATAGTCCTGTAAACTGAAACACAGATATGTAGTCAATGCAGACAGGGACTGTTGGAGAGAGAACACACAGTGTAGATCAGTGTTTTTCAACTCCAGTCCTCAAGGCACACCAACAGGTCATGTTTTCAGGCTTTCCATTATTTTGCACAGGTATTTGATGAGTTTCACTGCCTTAGTAATCACCACAGCCATTTCATCTGAGGGAAATCCTGAAAACTTGACCTGTTGGTGTGCCTTGAGGACTGGAGTTGAAAAACACTGGTGTAGATAAACTGGAACTGCTTGAATAACTGGAAAGATATTCTTAAGGATTTCCATATGCAGGTTAAATTCACAAGTTGCTGTAGATAATTCCAGAAATTCAGGGCTGTTGCAGAGAGAACACCAGTCAAAAACTGGGAAAACCTGCACCTACTGGATGACTGACTTTTGACCGATTTTATTTGTCATGAATCTACCAGCGCTTGTTGGCTGACTGGAGAGGTTTCCAGGAGTTAACTTATCTGATATGAATCTAACAGCAGCTGTTGATAGCCAGAAGTTTTTGAAAGGAAGAGTACACACAACCACTCTCCTGAAGATACTAGCAGAAAGGTGAGACATGATGGTTGCGGGGGGAGGTTATCCTGTGCAAGGCAATGAGTTTTTTGTTGCCCATGTCTACTTCTCTTGTAGGTGGCAAAATAACCCAACTGTTCCCGTGTCCCTCAGTGGACAAGAAAAAAAAGAAGATCTGTTATGTTTTAGAGAACATGTGGAAATTTTGCTGGTGCCTAAGCAGTACCTTGAAAATGTTATATTTTATGTTGAATTCACCCAAAATATACAACTGCATGTCTTAATTTATGGGCATGCACATGCACTCCCATGCCTACAGCTTCATAACAGTAGATCTGCAGTGTAAATCTAAGGCACTGCTGCCTCTGCTTGCTTGTTTCAAGGGATTTAAAATTAGTTTTAGTGATGACACCTCTGTGCTGCTTGCTGTTTTCTTTGCTGGAGGTAAATTAGTAGTGGAGAAAAAAAAAATCAGCGGCATGATCGACATGCAATACTGATGATTACTGCTTTGCCCTCTACCTCCTGTTTTTTGGGCATAGCTTCCCAATATCAGTTCCCCTTTAAAGACAATAAAGTAGTTCTGTGATTTCACATTTCGTGCAGGCAAAATAAGTTTTATGTCAAAAGAAAAACCTGGTAAAATGTACTTAGAAATAGTCCTTTAGAATTCAACAAAATGTGGTAATTGCTTGCAAACTGCAAAATGTTGAGCACTTCTGGGTTTTTTCATATACAGTGGGGAGAACAAGTATTCAATACACTGCTGATTTTTCAGGTTTTCCTACTTAAAAAGCAAATAGATCCAGAAAATCACATTGTATGATTTTGAAATAATTAATTAGCATTTTATTGCATTGCATAAAATAAGCATTTGATCACCTACCAACCAGTAAGAATTTCGGCTCTCACAGACCTGTTATTTTCTTTAAGAAGCCCCCCTGTTCTTCACTCATTACCTGTATTAACTGCACCTGTTTGAACTCATTACCTCAGGGTTTGACAAATTTGCCTGTAATCTAGGAGCCAGCTAAAAAAGTTAGGAGCCAGAAAACGCACCCCCTCCCGACGAGCTCACGCACAGAAGCGAGCACATACGTGAGCAGCGCCCGCATATGTAAACGGTGTTCAAACCACACATGTGAGGTATCGCCGCGATTGGTAGAGCGAGAGCAATAGTTCTAGCCCTAGACCCCCTCTGTAACTCAAAACATGCAACCTGTAGTTTTTTTTTAAACGTCGCCTATGAAGATTTTAAAAGGGTAAAAGTTTGTCGGCATTCTACGAGCGGATGCAATTTTGAAGCGTGACATGTTGGGTATGAATTTACTCAGCGTAACATTATCTTTCTTAATATTAAAAAAATGGGGATAACTTTACTGTTGTCTTATTTTTTAATTTAAAAAAGTGTACGTTTTTCACAAAAAAGTGTGCTTGTAAGACCGCTGCGCAAATACGGCGTGACAAAAAGTATTGCACTGATCGCCATTTTATTCTCTAGGGTGTTAGGATAAAAAATATATATAATGTTTGGGGGTTCTAATTAGAGGGAAGAAGATGGCAGTGAAAATATTGAAAAATGACATTAGAATTGCTGTTTAATGATCATAAGGAAGGCGTAAGATTAGCCCAGAACTACACGGCAGGACCTGGTCAATGACCTGAACAGAGCTGGGACCACAGTCTCAAAGAAAACCATTAGTAACACACTACGCCGTCATGGATTAAAATCCTGCAGCGCACGCAATGTTCCCCTGCTCAAGCCAGCGTATGTCCAGGCCCATCTGAAGTTTGCCAATGACCATCTGGATGATCCAGAGGAGAAATGGGAGAAGGTCATGTGGTCTGATGAGACAAAAATAGAGTTTTTTGGTCTAAACTCCACTCGCCGTGTTTGGATGAAGAAGGAGGATGAGTAAAACCCCAAGAACACCATCCCAACCGTGAAGCATGCAGGTTGAAACATTCTTTGGGGAATGCTTTTCTGCAAAAGGGACAGGATGACTATACCATATTGAGGGGAGGATGGACGGGGCCATGTATCGCGAGATCTTGGCCAACAACCTCCTTCCCTCAGTAAGAGCATTGAAGATGGGTCATGGCTGGGTCTTTCAGCATGGCAATGACCTGAAACACACAGCCAGGGCAACTAAGGAGTGGCTCCGCAAGAAGCATCTCAAGGCCCTGGAGTGGCCTAGCCAGTCTTCTGACCTGAACCCAATAGAAAATCTTTGGAGGGAGCTGAGAGTCTGTATTGCCCAGCGACAGCCCCGAAACCTGAAGGATCTGGAGAAGCTCTGTTTGGAGGAGTGGGCCAAAATCCCTGCTGCAGTGTGTGCAATTCTGGTCAAGAACTACAGGAAATGTATGATCTTTATAATTACAAACAAAGGTTTCTGTACCAAAAATAGGCGGTACACTTTGGTACAGAATGGGTCAGCCACACCTCGTGACATTTGACCTCTGGGAACCCGCCTTCTGATCTTTGACTTTTGGGGGAGGTCCCTGTTCCAATTTCTGAGTCCTAGCCATATTCTTCAAGGGAAAACCCTAACCCTAACCCTGCTTTTCTGATGTATCAAATACTTATGTCATGCAATAAAATGCAAATAAATACTTAAAAATCATCCAATGTGATTTTCTGGATTTCGGATTAGATTCCGTCTCTCACAGTTGAAGAGTACCTATGATAAAAATTACAGACCTCTACATGCTTTGCAAGTAGGAAAAGCTGTAAAATCGGCAGTGTATCAAAATACTTGTTCTCCCCACTGTAAATTAAATATAGAACAATTTGGCAGAGAGATATTTGATGTAGATCCTTACTATGAAAGAAAACAATATATAACCAAGTTATGAATACAAATTTAGAATAAAATTCCAAATAACTAAATGTCATGCTTGGTTCTCACATTTATAAAACAAACATTCTCAAATAAATGCGACAGACAAACGATCCACCAGAGAACCAGGCAAATTTTCATGCAAAGCATAATACTGACCGTTATGAAAAACTATGTTGCATTTACAGTAATCGGTCACAAGCTCTTCCCAGGTGCCTGGCAGAAACAGCTCATATGATTATAAAAGCAAAATGTTGCTTAAATGTGACTATAACTTAATGTTATTACAAGTTTGTTTTCTATTTCAGTCAGAAGTTCGCCCATATGGAAAAAAAATTATCAAAAATTTGCAGCCTGAGCTTATAGGTGGGATCATATTGCTCCTGTGTTAAAGCTGAAGTTTAGCATTTTAAATTTTAGATACAGTACAAAACACATTAGGTATGTGTATTGGTATGTATCCCATTACCTGCAAGTAAAAAACACCCCTGCAATGTCTCCTTCACAGCCCCTGAGAAACTGCCTTCCAGTGCTAAGTAGGTTAAGAGCAGCTGCTGCTACTGAGAAAAGTTGAGCCACTAACCTGCCCTTTTCTGCCCTCTTGGCCATTCACAAAATGTATAATACACTTATCACACAATGGGGGTTATTTACAAAAGGCAAATGCACTTGAAATTGCACTAAAAGTGCACTCGCTGTAAATCTGAGGGGGACATGCAAGGAAAATAAAAAACTGCATTTTAGCTTGCACATGATTGGATAATAAAAATCAGCAGAGCTTCCCCTCATTTCAGAACTACCCCTCAGATTTACAGCAACTGAACTTCCAAGTGCACTTTCAGTGCACTTTGCACTTGTAGTGTAAAGTGGATTTGCCTTTCGTATATAACCTCCAATGTATAACATTACGTGAATGGAGGAGCAGCACTTGTATGACAGAATTCTTGCACTCACATACAGAAAATTATGTATTGTGGAAGTGAAGTAATACAAGCAATAAAAAATAAAATAAAAGCAGAAGGGGGTGAAGAAGACAAAGCAACTTTTCTCAGGAGCAGTATTCACCTTAACAGCACTGGAAGGCAGACGCTCAGGGCAGTATCTGGGTGGCAACTGACAGGGTTATTCCTGCATGTCTAGAATTTTTTTTTTTTCCATGAACTAGCAGATTTTAACATTATATGTGCACACAGTAGGTGTAAAAAAAGTTACCTCTACAATATTCCATTAGGATAAGTATTTCCCAGACATTATCATTGGTAGAGTTAATGGCGCAGTCTATATATCCAACAATATTTTTATGTCCCGATAGCTCTTTCTGAAAAAAGAGGAAAAAGAGATTTAATATATACATATAAAATGCCTACATTAATTATGACTGTAAGTAAAAGTATGCAGTTTGTTACCAAGAATACTCTGGATTTGGGGTTTCCAGGACCAGCTGTACCAAGTGAAACAGAGTAAATGTCTAAAGGAAATTAAAGGGTCACTAAAGGAAAATTATTTTTTAGCTAAATAGCTTCCTTTACCCTAAAGCAGTCCTGGTTTCATGTCCTCATTGTTCGTTTTTGCTGTAATCCTCCTCTGTTCTGCACACTTCCTGGTTGTCTGTTTCCTTATGAAAAAAGTACTGGGAGCTTTTCTCCGTGGTCTCTAATCAAAAATGTGTGATTACTGTGTGTCTAAAACCCCTCAGAACCAATCAGTTTCATTTTAAAAACAAACACTGCCCTGTATTGGCTCTGTGTCTCTGTCCTTCACAGAAGCATGGAACTAGATGAAAAACGAAACTGAAACTGCAGGCACATTATATGATTGATTTTAATCATTTTTAAAAGGAATCTGTTAACTATTATGTCTCTATACCCTGTAAACAGTAATTTCAGCAAAAAATCTTTTTCCTTAACAACTCATTAATGTGGACTTATAGTATATTCAAAAACTGACTGTTCCTTCTTGTTGAATCTCTTTTAGTCCCCTTTCACACTTATGCGACTTGTACCACGATTTTGGACTGCAAAATCGTATGACAAGTCATTCTCCATGATTTTCAATGACTACCATTCATATTGGCATGAATTTAAGTTGTGCCGACTTCAAAGAAGTTCCTGCACTACCTCTTTTCCCACTCTTCAGTGCCTTCTCCGTGCTCTCCGGGGCTTTCTGCCAGGCTCTGCTATCTTCTTGCAGGTCTTATACTAGCAGCGGCCTGGTCTTCCCGTCATTCCACGGGACTGTGACGTCCTATGGGGTGGGGTCACCGGGTGACTTCACCCGGTGACCCCGTCCCATGCCTATAAAAATGGTTGCGCACCGCACACACGGCATTAAAGCCGGAGGGAGCATCGTGTCAACATCGGGACAAGAGAAGAGGGAAGAAGCCAATGGGGAAGACCGGGCCAAAGCTAGTAAAAGAGCTGCAAGAAGATAGCGGAGCTCAGCAGAAGGCAGAAGGAACCGGAGAGCGGAAGAAGAGAGCGGAGAGTCGGAAGAGACCCCTGGAGTTGGAAGAAGACCCCCGAAGTCGTCAAATAAAATTACTTTAAAAACCTGTGTAGTGTTTTTTTTTTCCTTGACACTTCCCCCCCCCCCCCCCAGGTGTCGCTCGTCCCCACCCCCTTTCCTTACCAGCTGGGCTGGTGCTCGGATAAGGGCCTGATATGTATTTTGGGGGGACCCCTTAAAACCCTTACCAGATCGATAGGCCCGGAATGCCAATGAAAGGGGAACCCATGCCATTTTTTTTTTCAAAAAATATTGGCGTGGAGTTCCCCCTAATTATTGGGGGATCAAAGTCGGCGTCCCTGCTCATTGAAGTCGTACTTCAAGTTGTAGGGCAAAGTCGGATCCACAGTTGTATGACTGTCTTGTTTAAATCGCAGCGGTAAAATCGCACAACTTTGAAGTCGCATAATTGTGAAAGGGGCCTTACTGCCTGGGCAACTAATCAGTGCCATAAATGTTGACATAAAAAGGTATTGTTAACATTTATCTGTACTAGAAAAACTGTTCTTCCAGGCTCCTTCCAGCCAAAGGCCTAGTTACTTAGTTACGCCATCCATGTTTAAGTTATCAGAGAATAAAAAGGGAAACATTGAAGCATCTTCTCCCGGAAAGAGAAGTGTTCAACACTTGTATTACGCCTGATTTATACCAGAAAGACTGTTCATATAGCAAGAGTATAGGTCTACTTTAAACGACAAATATACTTCTTCAAGGGTGAAATGCAGGCAAGAAACAATGTTACAAAAACAAAATGAATAGGGAACACACAGGATGACACGGGAAGTATATCTTCGCAATTTTATATCCTAACTATAATGCAGCTTAGAGCTATGACACCCCTGAATACAAATATACAGTGCTTTGCAGCTTGAAATTAAGACACACAATTTTTGTTTTATCCAGCTGTATTTACTAGTGCAATTTATAACATTCAAGTGAAAGATATAACACCAACATGTCAGAGAAACAAATATAAAAAAATCAAAAACAGAATCACAGCGTTGGAAAGAGAATTACCCCTCTTATGCAGGTATTTTTTTTAACTAAATTTGCTTTAATTACAGCCTTTAGTCTGTCTGGGTTATGTCTCTACCAACTTTGCACATCTAGATTTTGAAATATTTGCCCACTCTTCTTTGCAGAACTGCTCAAGTTCAGTTAAATTTGATTGTGACCGTTTGTGGATTGCAGTCTTCAAGTCATTCCACAGATTTTGAATGGGGTTTAAGTCTGGGCACTAAGCCATGCAAATAATCTGACCTATGGGCCAGATTCTCATAGAATTCCGGCGGCGTAGCGTTAGCCATTTACACTACTCCGCCGCATCGTACTAGAGCAAGTGCTTTATTCTCAAAGCACCTGCTCCGTAGTTAGCGGTGGCGTACCGTAAATGGCCCAGCTTACGGCCGCGTAATTCAAAGGGGGCGGCTTGTATTTAAATTAAGCGCGCTCCTGTGCCGATTGAACTGCGCATGCGCCGGCTGCGACAAAATCCCAGTGCGCATGCTCCAAAGGACGTCACATTTTCTCAATGTAAACAACGTAATCGTAGCGTACGCCAGCCCCATTGAGAATCGACGTACGCAAACGACGTAAACGACGCACAACACGACGCGGTCCCGAGGCCATACTTAACATGGCATTCCCATCGGGAAAACCGGTCGTGTGTACGAGGCATTCTTCTATGGAAAACAGTCAATTTTTGGATTTCCCTGTACTTTGTCTTTGTGTCAATGAATAAAAAGAGAGGTATATATTCCCAATAGGTTACAGAGAACAATCAAAACTTGATAAGGAGGGTCTAACCCTTCTCCACTCTTGGCAAAATGGTAAGGGGGGGTTATATGTAGAGGTTGCACACAAATAAGAGACTTGCAGTCCTTTCTCAATCCAACTGTTATTGGCCAGGTCAGAGGATGGTCACATTTTAGATATGAATTTTGTAGCGCTAAGTATAGACATATATAAAATAAAATATAATAAGTCCATATATTGTATAAAGTATCGGTGAATCGTGAATGAAATCAATAGACACCGGGTAGAAAGAAAGTGTCCACACCAAAAACACTGTAATAAGTGTCCAATGATAATCGACAAAAAGAAGGTGCTCTGTGTAGGCAAAAAATGTCCTTAAATGGTATATTGCTTGGTGACAATAGGAGAGAAGACCTTCACCCACTGAAAGAATGGAGGCTTACCGGATTGAATGGACTCTACAAGCAGTATAGACTTGAGAGTCATATGAGCTTTGGAACATCCAACACTGGTCAGGGCCTCATCAAGGTGCAGGAAACAGAGATGTACATCTACGCCGTGGTATGGGAGTAAACTTTTGCTGTTTAAGGCTTGACACTCTGTGAATGTATATGAGGAAACGTTTTGGAGGAAAAGAAGGAGCAATATAGTGTAATAACGTCAAGGTAAATAAAAAATGTAATAAGTATTGCACTTACATAAATTCAGGATAAAAAAAAGCGCTTGTAATCATAGCGTGGCGACGGTAGAGTCTTCTCTGACGCGTTTCGTGTGCAAACACGTTATCAAAGGGTGTTCTTTGATAACGTGTTTGCACACAAAGTTGGTAGAGACATTTTTTGCCTACACAGAGCACCTTCTTTTTGTCGATTATCATTGGACACTTATTACAGTGTTTTTGGTGTGGACACTTTCTTTCTACCCGGTGTCTATTGATTTCATTCACGATTCACCGATACTTTATACAATATATGGACTTATTTTATTTTATTTTATATATGTCTATACTTAGCGCTACACAATTTTTATCCACTGTATTATTTTTTTGCTTATTGTTTTCTATTAGCCGTGTTTAGCAGGTTACCATACGCCCTCTTAGCAGCGCGGTATTTACCCAACCTAACCTACACATTTTAGATATGGGTAGCTTACAGCTGAACTCATTGGCAAACATAATAAAAAAAAAACATTTTTACATTCGTCTATTTTAGGTACCAGATTCTGCCATTAAGATAATCTATCTGTTTTACTCAACAGCAGGAGAAAAAGGCCGGCCACTGTTTTGCCCCTGCGGTCTACCAGTACGGTATAAGGCTCAGGACTGGATGAAATAAAATGAAGTATTTTTGCAAGTAAAACAACTGCTATGCATGTTTTTCATTGGTATATTTAGCAGTTTTCCTGAAGTTCAGCCAGGGTTCCAATTCTCATCACGCACATATTTTTTTTTTTATTAAGTTAGTGGTTAAATTCCAGGTATAGATAATTTTGCATAGATGCACAGGTACTTGCATTACTTGCATTTAAAAATACATTATGCAATGTATTCATAAATACAAAGCTGCATAAATGTGTGTTTTTTATATCTAAGTGGAGTTTGGCTCTAAAGAGGAAGGTTACACCACTCATAAGTACGGTATGTATAGTTAACCAGAGGCATTAAAAAATCCAGTTGAATCTGGAGAAATTTTATGTGGCTACTCTGACCTAACGCCATTGCAGTGTCTGCTGTACAGCATTTGAAGGTCACCGTTTGGGTCATATGAGTTGCCTTAAGTTGCTTTTTAACAAACTATAGCCTGTGAACGTTCTTATGCAGCGAGTCTGCTGTGTCCGTTTTATCCAATTACTAAGCACTGACTCAGTCTGACCTGGATGTGCTTTATTGAAATGCTGGGTCTGCCTACCACTCATGTGAAAGTCAAGAGAAACACAAGTAACCATGTACTGTACAGTTCCTACAGGCTGTAAGTAAAACAATTTGTCTAGTGCCTGATGTCACTGGAGAAGAATGTGTTCTTTTCTGTCTTTTTGTTTGTGTGTGGATTTGTGCATTAATCGAGATCCTTACGACAGAATAAAGCAGTATTAAACCCAAAAGAAAACATTTATTACTGTATATTGCAGCGAACCAATTCTTAGATGTGATGGCTGCATTTGTCGTCTTTATTTTATGCTTGCTTTCTTCTATTTTAATCTGGTGATCCGACCAGCAAATTTGTTCTTTTTCAAAAGCACAAGCTCTCCAGCATAATGTATCAGTTTACATGGATGAGATGAACCATTTGACACTGACAAAGGGTAGTGATCATCTTTTATTTAAAAAAAAACGCTTTAACTAATTATAACATATGGGCTGGAGTTTAGCTTGGATTTCTAAATCTTTCTAAATCTGCCAATACATTTAACACTACCCTACCCCCAGACTGACAATGCTGCTGTCTGCTGTGCCTCCTGTGTTTTTTCATTCAGAGTAATGCCTGTATAATACAGAAGGTGCAATATATAAAATGTTTGGTTTTGAGTTTAAGGGCCAGTTCAAATCGGGCATCACACAGGAAAGCGATGTGCGTTCCTGTGCGATTCACATACATTTCTGTGTGGTGCACATCAAAAGTAGTGCTTGCAGTACTTTCGGAAACGCGATGCAACTGGATCACGTGGTACTTCTGCACCATGCGATCAGGTGCAAGCAAACACACTGCATTTGGGGTTTCATTGAGATAATATTGACAACCACTGCAGATCGTGAATGCAGTGTCTTTGAAATGCGGCAGAACACATTGTTTTCCTGCACCACATTCTGGTGTGAATGGGCAATTATTCCCTTCTAGATTGTAAGCTCTAGCGATCAGGGCCCCTTGATTCCTTGTGTATTGAATTGTATCGTAACTTTACTGTCTGCCCTCATGTTGTAAAGCTCTGCGCAAACTGTTGGCACTATATAAATCCTGTATAATAATAATAATTCATATAATTGAACTATTGTACTTACAAATTGCATATATCAGATTCCAAAAAATGTGTATAAATTGACTATTATTACAATTATTGGGCAGAAAAGCATGTGCTTATCGCTAACCTCTCTGAACTCACCACATTTTATAACTAAGATGGTGACATTTCATTATAATAAATAACAAAACAAAACAAAAAAACACTCTGCAGAGAAGTAGGAAAGGAAATTTTTATTAAATGCTTGTCCAGATTGTCCAGCATACTGGAAATATTTAGAAGGGCACTTGAGTACTGACCATCACTGACACTGCTACAGACTAATGCCTCGTACACACGATTGGGTTTCCCGGCCATGTGTATGCTTCCACGCAGGCTTTTCCCATAGGAAAACTGCCAGGTTAAAAACCGCCGGGAATCCCAGCGGGAAAAAAGGAAACATGTTCTAATTTTTCCCGCGGCGATTCCCGGTGGTTTTCCTGTCGGGAAAACTGCCATGGAGCATACACACGGCCAGTTTTCCCAGCCAAAAGCTGCCATGGCAGTTATCCAGACCAGAAAACTGGTCGTGTGTACGAGGCTTTAGGCTAAAGAAATTAGAGGTTGTGGAGTTGCATTGTTTTTTCTTGCATCTCAGATAACCTACTAAGTTGTCCTGGGGTTACTCACAAAAACAAAACAAAAAAACAGAAATAAAGTGCAACTAAAAGGTTCCTATAAGACAATTCAAACAAATACCAAAACCAGTTAGTGTGTGATGCACAAGTCTCAAAGTAAAACAAAAACTTTATTTGCCCTCCCTGATTGTGCCAAATCTTCCATTATTTATGTCTCTTGTGCTTCTCTTCCCAGACACTGCTGCTCACAGCAGGATGGTTTCATCAACAGAAGCAGTGGACAGGACTATTTTTATTAGGATTTTTATTTATACTTATACATTTCTCTCCCACGTTTGTCACATTTCACGTTTGTGTGCGTTTTTCACGGATGAAAGGTGTGAGTCCTCAGGCTTACCCTGACATCTAGGGGGAGGATGTGTGGCCCTCAGGTTCCTTCCTCATCTGCCTTTAGGGGGTCTCTCTTCAGGAGAGCTCCCCTGACTTTTGGCGATGGCTTTGGCTGTCCCAGAAGTCTGTACCAGGCCTTCTGGCTAGGCAGACCATGTAAACCTATGTCCCCGTCAGGAGCCTTGCGCCCCGGGGGTCAGGGTAGAAGTCCTTCTCCGGGGGGTGGACTAAAGCACACCCTTAAGTGCACTTTTTTTTATGTGTGTTCACATGCAAAAAAAAAATTGCACCACCGTGGACTTAAAAAATAAATAAATGTGGTCAGGACTGAATGTGGCCAGGTAGTGTTTAACATGCTTAGGGTTAGGGCTAACAGTGCTCACAACCACACCACCTGTAACATCTACTTGTCCAACTGCAGTGCAAGCAGACACAGCCTACATAAGATCGACAACTCTGCTCTGAAATCAAGAGCAGTGCAGCATCAATGCCACACCATCACAGCTCCGTTAGTTGGGCTTCACTGGCAGATTCTATAGGTATAAAACCCGTCTCCTCTCCTGAAGACTCCGGGGATGTATGACATCATTGGCCTAGGCCTGGAAACCAGGAAGTAACTGGTGAAATGTAAAACAAGTAAATATAATATACTTTCCTATCTATCCACTAATGCTAGCCGCATAAGAATTAAAAATGGCCAATGTTGACTGAGAGCGCGAAGTTCCGCATTAAAGTGGAGCTCCACCCTCTTTTTTAACTTTATTGCATCCCCTTTCATACTGCCCCCTTAAATAGAATTGGCATGTCATTTTTAGTCATTTTAAAAACTCACTGTGCTGTGCAGATGAGTTTATTTTCTCAGCCGCGGCCACAGCCGTCAATCACAGCCGCTATGCCTCCTGGGACATGACCCCTCTCTCCTCTCCTCTCCTCTCTCTGTGTATTACGAGCTAGCTGGCTGGGTGTGTTTTCGGCGGGGACGCTGTAACACAGTCCCGCCCCCCTGGGCTGGCTCATGTGATAGTGGATAGACAGCCAATGTGATCTGTGTTCAGCCAATCACACGAGCCGGTCTAAGGGGGCGGGACCGTAGCATCACCGCCGAAAACACAGACCCAGCCAGGCAGCTCAGACAGCAGTGATGCCGCCCTACGTGTGCAGCAGGGGGGGCTGCAAATAGAAGAAATCACCTTGCTGGATTCCTCTATACAGGCGCTGATTGCTTGCAAGAGGTAAAAGGTAGGAGAATCAAGCATTCAGCGCCTGTATAGAGGAATATAGAAAGCTCATTTCCTCTGTATGCACACTGCTTCTCCTCCCCCATCACACTCTCCAGCCCCCCCCCCACAGTGTTCTCCTCCCCCACCACACTCATAGGGCAGGAATCCCGCAAATCAGCCCCCCCCACCCGCGGCAACTGCCCCCCCCCACCCGCGATTCGCGGTAAACCCGCCCCCACCCACGGCAACTGCCCCCCCCCACCCGCGATTCGCGGCTAACCCGCCCCCCCACCCGCGGCAACTGCCCCCCCCACCCGCGATTCGCGGTAAATACAGTGATCCCGCGAACCCCCCCCCTTCAAAAACTCAGGCCCAACAACTTCCAACAACCCCCCGCTCAACAACTTTGATCCGAACCCCCCGCTCAAGAACTCCTGTGCGCTGTGATCTGTGCGGTGTGATCGGTGCTGTGTGATGTGATCGGTGCGGTGTGATTGGTGCGCTGTGATCGGTGCGCTGTGATTGGTGTGATCGGTGCGCTGTGATTGGTGTGATCTGTGCGGCGTGATCGGTGCGCTGTGATTGGTGTGATCGGTGCGCTGTGATCGGTGTGCTGTGATCGGTGCAGTGTGATGTGATCGGTGCAGTGTGATCGGTGCGCTGTGATCGGTGCAGTGTGATCGGTGCAGTGTGATCGGTGTGCTGTGATCGGTGCGCTGTGATCGGTGCGCTGTGATCGGTGCGCTGTGATCGGTGTGATCTGTGCGGCGTGATCGGTGCGCTGTGATCGGTGTGCTGTGATCGGTGCAGTGTGATGTGATCGGTGCAGTGTGATCGGTGCGGTGCGCTTTGATCGGTGTGGTGTGCTATGATCGGTGCGCTTTGATCGGTGTGGTGCGCTGTGATCGGTGCGCTGTGATCGGTGCAGTGTGATCGGTGTGCTGTGATCGGTGTGCTGTGATCGGTGCGCTGTGATCGGTGCGCTGTGATCGGTGCGCTGTGATCGGTGCGCTGTGATTGGTGCGCTGTGATCGGTGCGCTGTGATCGGTGTGATCTGTGCGGCGTGATCGGTGCAGTGTGATCGGTGCGGTGCGCTTTGATCGGTGTGGTGTGCTATGATCGGTGCGCTTTGATCGGTGTGGTGCGCTGTGATCGGTGCGCTGTGATCGGTGCAGTGTGATCGGTGTGCTGTGATCGGTGTGCTGTGATCGGTGCGCTGTGATCGGTGCGCTGTGATCGGTGCGCTGTGATCGGTGCGCTGTGATTGGTGTGATCTGTGCGGCGTGATCGGTGCGCTGTGATTGGTGTGATCGGTGCGCTGTGATCGGTGCAGTGTGATGTGATCGGTGCAGTGTGATCGGTGCGGTGCGCTTTGATCGGTGCGCTTTGATCGGTGCGGTGCGCTGTGATCGGTGCGCTGTGATCGGTGCAGTGTGATCGGTGTGCTGTGATCGGTGCGCTGTGATCGGTGCGCTGTGATCGGTGCGCTGTGATCGGTGCGCTGTGATTGGTGTGATCTGTGCGCTGTGATTGGTGTGATCTGTGCGGCGTGATCGGTGCGCTGTGATTGGTGTGATCGGTGCGCTGTGATCGGTGCGCTGTGATCGGTGCGCTGTGATCGGTGCGCTGTGATCGGTGCGCTGTGATTGGTGTGCTGTGATCGGTGCGCTGTGATTGGTGTGATCTGTGCACTGTGATTGGTGTGATCTGTGCGGAGTGATCGGTGCGCTGTGATTGGTGTGATCGGTGCGCTGTGATCGGTGTGCTGTGATCGGTGCAGTGTGATCGGTGCGGTGCGCTTTGATCGGTGTGGTGTGCTATGATCGGTGCGGTGCGCTGTGATCGGTGCGCTGTGATCGGTGCGCTGTGATCGGTGCAGTGTGATCGGTGCAGTGTGATTGGTGTGCTGTGATCGGTGTGCTGTGAGATCGGTGCAGTGTGATCGGTGCGCTGTGATCGGTGCGCTGTGATCGGTGCGCTGTGATCGGTGCGCTGTGATTGGTGTGATCTGTGCGGCGTGATCGGTGCGCTGTGATTGGTGTGATCGGTGCGCTGTGATCGGTGTGCTGTGATCGGTGCAGTGTGATATGATCGATGCAGTGTGATCGGTGCGGTGCGCTTTGATCGGTGTGGTGTGCTGTGATCGGTGCGGTGCGCTGTGATCGGTGCGCTGTGATCGGTGCGCTGTGATTGGTGTGCTGTGATTGGTGCAAATATATCTACATAACAAATCATTTAGTATATTTCCTGGAAGGAGGAGGGGAGGAGAGATTTGCATAGATAAGGGGCGTCAACTTCCTCTGACACTCCCGTTGCTATGAAAACCTGACCTGAAACCTATTGCATTGCTTGTGCAGCACTGAGCATGTGCGAGATCAGCAAGGCTGAAATCCAGGAAGTCATACAGTCTGGCTTTATGGATGCCCACACTTAAGATGGCCACGGTCAATTCCTGTTTTATAAAGTATCTAAATGCTGTAACAACCTAACAAAACGGACCTTAGTTTACAGACTAACTTTACTAGAATACATTAAGCTTGTGTATTACAGGGGTATTCATATTTAAAAAGTGAAATTGTGGCCGGAATTCCGCTTTAAGCAAGAAAAAGGTGCTACAAACTGCATTGAACAACAGAAAATATACCTCTAGGCTATGAAAAACAAAATGTTCTTGTTCCTCAAGCTATCAATGCTCCAACAGCTCATAACAAGAAATGTTAGCTCTCAAAATATCACTTTCTGACACCAAGTACAGGATTTGTGGGTGGTTATGGTGCACAAAGTTCTACTGCCCCAGAAGCAGGATATAGTGACAGTAGATATGTTCTTATTGCCCATAGCAATCAATTAGGTTCTCTCATTCTCTTTTACCACACTCAAAGTATAAAAAAAGGGAATACAGGATTTGCCATCAGCAGCACGAAAAAGTTCTTTAAAATGATTTTATACAGCACACAACAGTTGTATTTTTCAGATGGTTTAGAAGCATCTAAAATAAACTTTTGTCTTCAGGAGCCCTTTCATAGAAAAATCTGGTAAACCTAACAATGTCAACCATGGAGAGATGCAAACATTGTGGTTAGTGTTTAACCACTTTAGCCCCGGGCCTGTTTTTCAGATTCGGTGTTTACGAGACTAAAACATTTTTTTTTGCTATAAAATTACTTAAAACCCCCAAACATTATATATTTTTTTTTTCTAACACTCTAGAGAATAAAATGGCAGTCATTGCAATACTTTTTGTTACACCGTATTTGCGCAGCGGTCTTACAAGCGCACTTTTTTTGGAAAAAATTCACTTTTTTAAATTAAAAAATAAGACAACAATAAATTTGGCCCAATTTTTTTACATATTGTGAAAGATAATGTTACGCCGAGTAAAATGATACCCAACATGTCACGCTTAAAAATTGCGCCCGCTCGTGGCATGGCGTCAAAACTTTTACCCTTAAAAATCTCGATAGGCGATGTTTAAAAAATTCTACAGGTTGCATTTTTTGAGATACAGAGGAGGTCTAGGGCTAGAATTATTGCTCTCGCTCTAACGATCGCGGCGATAACTCACTTGTGTGGTTTGAACACCGTTTTCATATGCGGGCGCTACTCGCGTATGCGTTCGCTTCTGCGCGCGAGCTTGTCGGGACGGGGCGATTTAAAAAAATTTTTTTTTGTTTTCGTATTTATTTGTATTAATTTTACCAATTTTTAACACTAAAATAAAAAAAATTAAAAAAATTATCACTTTTATTCCTATTACAAGAAATGTAAACATCCCTTGTAATAGAAAAAAGCATGACAGGTCCTCTTAAATATGAGATCTGGGGTCAAAAAGACCTCAGATCTCATATTTAGGCTAAAATGCAAAAAAAAAAAAAAAAATTTTAAATGTCATTTTTCAAATGACATTTAAAAAAAAAAGTCTCTTTAAGACGCTGTTTGGAACTGACGTTTGACGTCACTTCCGCCCAGCAGAGCTACGGGGATGGACGAGGGAAATTTTTTCCCTCACTCGCATCCCCGCTGACCAGACGAGCGCACCCGATCGCCTCCGCCGCTACCGACGGCTCCGGTAAGCGGCGGAGAGCGCGGGAGGGGGGGGGACGCTCGTCCGCCACCGATAACGGCGATCTCGCGGCGATTCCGCCGCGGAGACCGCCATTATCGTTTACCCGACCGCCCACAGAAGAGATGGATATCTCGGTTGTGGCAGCAGCTGCTGCCGTTACCGAGATATCCATCTCTAAAGTGCCGACGTATACCTGCGGTGGGCGGTCAAAAGTGAAGCGGAACTCAAAGAGGGAGTTTTTGTAAAACAAATAAACAAGAATTCCCAGACTCTATTACCATGCTGACAAAGTTTAAATCATTTTCTTATAAAAGCGATTGAGATTTCAGAGGTTTTCCCCTAACTGACCAGCAGTTAAACATTTCAACACAATAAAATGTAGGAAGTCTATTCTAATGCCACGTACAAACGATCACTTTATGTGATAAAAAAAACGACGTTTTTAAAAACGTCAATTTCATTGACCGTGTGCAGGGGAAAACGTCGTTTTATGTCTTGTAGAAAACAACAAAAAAAATTTGAAGCATGCTTCAATTTTTTGTGTCGTTTTTCAAAACGTAGTTTTTTGTTTCACAAAAAGTCACCGTGTGTAGCAAAAACTGTTGTTTAAAACGTTGTTTTTCAACCCGCGCATGCCCAGAAGCTAGTTATGAAGAGAGCTTCAATGGAAAAGAGTGGTGAACGTAACCTCGCTTTGCTAGAGCATTGTGAAAAAAAACGATGGTGTGTAGGCAACATCGTCTTTGAAAACTGAAGTTTTAAAAACGTTGTTTTTTACTTCACAGAAAACGTAGTTTTTTTTCATCACATAAAATGATCGTGTGTACGCGGCATTACACCAAAGAGATGACAACATAAATGTATGCGTGCAAAGCAATCTAAAAAGGTATATTTTGCATTTAAACTATACGGCTGAAATGCCACTTAATTTGGACTTTCAATAATAAAGTGGATTGAGCATCAATATACAGTGGGGAAAATTATTATTTGATCCCCTCCAGATTTTGTAAGTTTGCCCACTTACAAAGAAATGTACAGTCTATAATTTTTTATCATAGGTGTATTTTAAATAATAGAGACAGAATATCAACTAAAAATCCAGAATAAAGATGATACACATGTTATAAATTCAGTTGCAGTACAGTAAGTAAAATTAGTATTTGATCCACAAGCAAAACATGACTTAGTACTTGGTGGAGAAACCCTTTTTGGCTAGCACAGAAGTAAGACGTTTCTTGTAGTTGGTTACCAGGTTTGCACACATCTCAGGAGGAATTTTGGTCCAATCTTCTTTACAGATCTATAAATCCTTAAGGTTTCTTGGCTGTCGCTTGGCAACTCGAAGTTTCAGCTCCCTCCCTAAATTTTCTATAGGATCAAGGTCTGGAGACTGGCTAGGACACTCCATAACCTTAACCACTTAAGACCCGGATCAATATGCAGGTAAAGGACCTGGCCAGTTTTTGCGATTCTGCACTGCATTATTTTGACTGATAATTGCGCGGTTGTGCGATGTGGCCCCCAAACAAAATTGGCATCCATTTTTCCCACAAATAGAGCTTTTTTTTTGGTGGTATTTGATCACCTCTGCGGTTTTTATTTTTTGCGCTATAAACAAAAGTAGAGCGACAATTTTGAAAAAAAAATCTATATTTTTTACTTTTTGCTATAATAAATACCCTCAAAAAAGATATAACAAAAATGTACAGTGTTTACAAAATAGGGGATGGCTTTATGGCATTTTTATTAATATTTTTTTTTTTACTACTAATAGCGGCGATTAGCGATTTTTTTTCATGACTGCGACATTATGGCGGACACATCGGACAATTTTGACATATTTTTGGGACCATTGTCATTTTCACAGCAAAAAATGCTATAAAAATGCATTGTTAACTGTGAAAATGACAATTGCAGTTTAGGAGTTAACCACTAGGGAGCGATGTAGGGGTTATGTGTGACCTCATATGTAGGGGTTATGTGTGACCTCATATGTGTTTCTAACTGTAGGGGGGCGGGGCTGGATGTGTGACGTCACTGATCGCCTTTCCCTACATCAGGGAACAGACGATCAGTGACATTGCCACTGTGAAGAACGGGGAAGGTGTGATTACACACACCTCTCCCCGTACTTCAGCTCTTGAGACCGGTCGCGGGACAACGGCGGAGATCGGGTCCGCGGGTCCGGTGTGCACGGTCACGGCAGCGACCCACGTGCCTGTGCCCAGCCTTGCCATTCTGCTGACGTAAATGTGCAGGAGGCGGTCCTTAAGTGGTTAAAGCGGAGCTCCACCCTAAAGTGAAGTTCCAGGGTATCAGGTATCTGCACCCACTTCCGGCCACACGTCTCGGGCAAAAGACGGGTTTTTTCTGACATCCCGTCGCCCCCCCCCCCCACCTCCCCGCCGTTGTGTGCTGGGAACACTCGGCTCCCAGCACACAGTGGGAGCCAATCGGTGGGCGCAGCGCGCATGGGCCGTAGGGAACCGGGCAGTTAAGCCGGAGCGCTTCACTTCCTGGTTCCCTCACCGTGGATGGAGGGGGGAGCAGCAGAGAGACGAGCGATCGCTCGTCCTCTGCTGCGGACGCCGCTGGACTCCAGGACAGGTAAGTGTCCTAATATTAAAAGTCAGCAGCTGCAGTATTTGTAGCTGCTGGCTTTTAATATTTTTTTTTTGAGCGGACATCCGCTTTAATGTGGCTTCTTAAGTGGCTTCTTCTTGAGTCACTCCTTTGTTGCCTTGGCGGTATGTTTTGGGTCATCGTCATGCTGGAAGACTCATCTTCAGTGTTCTGGCTGAGGGAAGAAGGTTCTTATTCAATAATTTATAATACATAGTTCCCTGTCCATTGGCCCCTCAATGTGGCAAAGTTGGCCTGTACCTTTATCAGAAAAACCGTCACGAAGCACAATGTTTCCATCTCCGTGCTTGACTGTAGGGATGGTGTTCTTAGGGTCATAGTCAGCATTTGTCTTCCTTCAAAACACAGCAAGTCAAATTAAAGTGGAACTTCCACTTATTTGTCTCCCCCCCCTCCGGTACCACAACTGTCACCTTTTGGTGGGGAGGGGGGGGAGCAGATACCCGTCTTTGGCAAGTATCCTGTCTCCACTTCGGGGGTTCTGGGCAGTGGCGCATTACTTCACAGCTCGGCTCCCTCCTCCTTCCCCCACCGCCAGGCCAGTAGTAGAGCACAGCGGACCCTCACGCATGCGCTGTAGGGTCCTGGCGTAAAGCCATATTGCTTCAATAGTGGGTTACTTTACTGGCAATGTCGACGGCATCAGCTGTGGTGCCGACATCGTGGGACTCCAGGACAGGCAGGTGGCCTATTAAAAGTCAGCAGCTGCAGTATGTGTAGCTGCTGGCTTTTAATTTTTGCAGGGGTGGGGGAAACTCCTCTTTAATGCCAATGAGTTCAATTGTGGTCTCATCTGACCCAGCACTGTCTCCCAATCCTTCTCTGAACCATTTAATTTGCAAACTTTAGACGGACCTGTAAGGCCCCTTTCACACTGAGGCGGTTTGCAGGTGCTATTGCGCTAAAAATAGCGCCTGCAAACTGACCCTAAACAGCGGCTGCCGTTTCTCCAGTGTGGAAGCCTGAGGGCATTGCGGTTGTATTAACCTTTTTTTGGCCGCTAGCGGGGGTTAAAAAAGCGTGAAAGGGGCCTTAATGTGCCTTTTTGATGAGAGGGACCTCGCGGTTGCTGCAAGATTTCAATTAATGGCAGCATATTGTGTTACCAATGGTTTGTTTGGTGTGGTGATCCCAACTGCCTTGTAATCATTTACAAACTCCTCCTGTGTAGTTCTGGGCTGATCCCTCACTTTTCTCATGATCATCCTTACTCAGTGAGGTGAAATCTTGCATGACGCTTTCAAATCGGCTCTCGGGTGCTGCCACCACCATTCCAGGTAAGCCGATTCCCTACTGTGCATGCGTGAAGTGCGCAGCACTGTCTAACTGGCACGGCGGAGGACTAGGAGGAGAGCTGTCTCCCGCCTAAAAGGTGCAAAATGTGGCACCGGAAGTTCCACTTTTGGGTGGAAGTCCGGTTTAGGTCTTCCCCCTTAAATGGGTTTCCCCTTCAGGGCAGCTAAAGTGCTCAGAGTTTTTAGTTTTTAAGTTTTGGTTAAAGTAGGTAGTTGTTATAAACCAAACCGATTTTTCTCACTGTGTCCTTGTTAGGAAGAATCTGTTGATCAAAAAGCTACTGAACAATGTATAGCCAGCTTAACTTGGGCTCCATTTACACTTGTGCATCTCCACAGTCGTGCAATTTCCATTGTGACTTTAATGCAACTTTGATTTGGTGTAACTTGGATGCAACGTTAGCTGTTGACTTTGGCTTTGACTGTTGCACAACTGTCGCACTGTTAATGAGAAGAAACTTTTAAAGGGTTTACATTGCAGTCTATGGCAAGTCACATCAAAGTAGTGCAAGAACCTTTTTAAAGTCGCTGCGACTTTAAGTCACATAGATTTGAAAAGTAACCTGTCATCTCGTCGTGAAAAACAGTCATGTGTAGGCATTAACGACAGGGGAAAAAACGCGCATGCTCAAAAGCAAGTTATGAGAAGGGAAATTTGCATAATCAGCCCAAAGGGTGGCACCATTCGAATGGAACTTTATAGTGCCGTAGTACGTGTTGTACGTCACCATGATTTGCTCAAGCTTTCTTTTCACAATCGTGTGAATGCAAGGCAGGCTTGACAAGAATCACGTTGAGAAAAACTTGTTTTTTTTTTCCATGACATGAAAAACGGTCGTGTGTACGTGGCATAACCCCAGCCAAAACTTTATTTTTAGAGAAGTATAGGAACCTCTCAGTTTTTACTACTTTTTGGGTGATTTCCCATCACTTCTTATGCTAGTAACAACTTTACCACCAAGGCAGGAATCAATAGAAAACCTCCAACAGGGACACCGGCAGTAATTAAAAGCAGACAAAGAGTCTAGCCTACCCCTAGTAAGCTACAATGAATGCTGTATTGGTCCTCTATTCCAATCATTTCCAATCCTGATGACCTTAACACTGAAACAAGTAGTAATGGCATATCTCTGCAATTGGGCCACAGAAAACAGTACACACTAATAGAATTTCCAGCCCTTTACTAAAAAAAAAAAAAAAAGTTTTAAGTAGGGATACACGCTAAAGCTGGATGCTTGTGAATGGGCTAAATACACATATTAAACACATCTAAAAGTAGCTGATTTAGGCGTGTATTTCTGTTCATCCTGTGCTGAAATTTACACAGCTCTGCCATGCCACACAACACAGCCCTGTCTTGAAGCCATCTCCTTACAATCCCACCATGGAATAGACAGTAGAAAGAGAAGCAGCACCAAAATATTGGCAAACTGTTTGAACACTGTAGTCACGTCCTTGGTCAATAGTGACCAAGGGGGCATTATCCCCGGCAGGTCCACCAGAATGAATATCCGCAGGCTGTTTCAAAACCAGCAATATCCACACGACTGTCCTCCCACTCATGCTATTGTGTCTTTGGACACTTGCAAGGCATTCGACAGTGTGGAATGGCCATATCTGTTTCGGGTGTTATAGATGTATGGCTTTGGCCCCCTGTGCTGTAGCATGGATAAAACTCCTTTACACCTGCCCTGTAGCTCGGGGGCGGGTCAATTCGTCTATCACTGGCCCCTTTCCAATTACTAGGGGCACACGACAGGGGTGCCTGTGGTCGCCCCTCTCGTTTGCCCTGGCCATGGAGCCGCTTGCGGTTCGCATTCACTCCTTCCACTCGATTAAAGGACTCCCAATTGCTAATATAGAGGAGCGCATTTCACTTTATGCGGATGACACATTGGTGTATCTGGCTGATATTAATGAATCACTTCATGTCCTGTTGGTGGAGATTAATACCTTTGCAGACTATTCTAGCTTCCGGGTGAATTGGGATAAGTCTAGTCTTTTCCTCCTAGATGTGGCTGAGCCTCCCCTGATTCATCCGGATTCCAAGCTTCAAGTGGTATCCTCCTTTAGGTACCTTGGGGTTCTGGTGCCAATAACTTATATCCTCTATTGGTCCGCCTTCAGGAGCAGACCAAGCAGTGGATGGATCTGCTTCTGGATCTTATGGGGAGGGCCAACGTCCTCATAATGATCTACCTACTGAGATTACTCTATATCCTTGCCAACTCCCCTTGCAAAATACCTAAATCTATTTTTAAACGCATAGATTCAATATGTGCTACTTTCCTGTGGAAGGGTGGCTCCCCCAAGGTAGCACTTGAAACACTACAGTTGCCAGTGCACTTGGCAGGCCTGGTATTTCCCAACTTCTTTCTATATTATTTGGCATCCCAGTTGGTGCACATCCACGATTGTCTGTGCCCGGTTACGGCCAAAGCCTGTACCTCCACGGAGGGAGCCATCGCATTTTCTCTGGAAACCCTACATAATATTATCTACAGAGGCCGGGTCCCCAATCGCCCCGGAACCTCTCTACTTGCCACTTCCCTTTCCTCTTTTCATTATATTGTCACAAAAGTATCCAGGCACACCTGGCTGAAATCTCCCAACAACCCCCTGTGGTTTAACCCCAATCTGCAGGAACTATGCTCCCTTCCTGATCCCAATCGCTGGTACTCCAAGGGAGTTAAATATTTATGCCACCTGTACAATGCTCAGGGCTTTAAATCTTTTTCTCAGCTACGTTTAGATTTCGATTTACCAAGATCGTACCTATTTTATTGCTACCAGCTCAGGCACGCTATCCGTGCCCAGTTTGACTCCCTGGATGATCCCACTGACCTGTCCCCTTTGGAAAAAATTGCTCAGACAGCCAGATCCCACCAAACTTGTCTCCACCTATTATGCAGCCCTAATGACTGACTTTAACCCCAGGTTTTACAAAGCTCAGGTAAAATGGACCTCTCTGGATATCTCCCTGGTAGACGACGACTGGTCAGAATGTAGTGATACGTATAAAACCTCTGTAATTGCTTCCTGGGACCGCATCATACAGGTCAAAATTTTCCATCAAACCCACCTCACTCCGGCTAGGTTACACAGGATGGGTCTCCTGCCCTCGGCTGCCTGTTTCCGCGGCTGTGGCCAGGAGGCCGATTTCTTACACTGCTTCTGGGCATTCCCGGTAGTCCAGGACTTCTGGGAAAAAGTGGGTGCTTTCATCTCATCGGCGCTAGGCCTCCAAAACATAATCCACCCCAAAAACTGCATATTAGGCATTTTTGGCGCATTACACCTATGATCACATGCCAAGAGACTGCTCCATATACTCTTCTTCTATGTTAAAAAAGACCTCTCTAAAATCCCTCTGGTTAAAAACGTATTAATGACGCTATCCCACTGTATAAACTTACTTTTGAACTCCGGAAACGGAACAAAACCTTCCACAAAATTTGGGGCAGATGGTTGGCTAGTCTGCTAACCCTCTCTTACCACTGATTGTACTACTCTTGCTTGACCATTGATGGGCCGTGCCTCACGGATCTCCAATGTCTAGGACCTCTGCTTTTGCTATATCCAGGTATTCTACCTGATCCTTTTACCACTCTGCCTACTTTATATTTTGCGCTGATGTCAGTTTATTTTTCTATGTTTGAGTGTATTGCCTGACGTTTATCTGGTGTTTTTTTTTTTTTTTGTATGTTTTTCTGTTTGTTGGTTTGTCTTAAACCTAAAAAAAATATCTTTAAAGTGGATGGTCCATTAAATATTTTTTTTAAAAGCCAGCAGCTACAAATACTGCAGCTGCTGACTTTTAATAATAGGACACTTACCTTTCCTGGAGTCCAGCGGCGTCCGCAGCAGAGGACGAACGATCGCTCGTCACTCTGCTGCTCCCGCTGTGTGCTGGGAGCCGAGAGTTCCCAGCACACAACGGGAAAAACCCATCTTTTGCCCGAGACTGGGGCCGGAAGTGGGTGCAAATACCTGTCTTTAGATCTTCCGATCAGTGGATCTTCACTTTAGGGTGGAGATCTGCTTTAAATATGTTTATGTGTATGTGGTTTTTTTTTGGAGTGGGCTTCATAGAAAATTACAACAGGTTTAGTTTAGGATATTAGGAGGTAAACCTTGCCCTGGTTCACACTGCTGGGTTTTGACATGTGATTTGACAAGAGCAAAGACATTAAACTTAAACAGGAGTTGAACCCAGTTCACATGGGCTGATTAAGGAGGAGGTTTTACGTTTTTCTCTACAGGATTTCAAAATCTCATTACATAAACCACTCTGAAAATGACACACAAAAAAAGTTTGTATGTGTATGGACTGGTCACAAGAAATAACCTAAATAAAATGTAATTGATAGAGGAAATGCTTTAATGAATACCATGTGTGTTTTATACAGGGTGACCTAATGACATGTACATGGTCATGTGGATTTTACAGTTTCCTGTTGGCTAAGGAGGACATTTACAGAAAATATGTGCCAACACTGCAGTTACCACTATTATACTTTGTTGGTCCCTGTGACTGCATTCCACACATACTAACTGAAGATAATACTGCCAACAAACTGATTATATACCATTTCAAAGGTTCACTGGACACACCTGTGAAAAACAAATATACATAACCAGGACTTTTAAAGAGCTATGCAAACTTAAAGCCGAAGTCCAGTTTTAAGCAAATAGGCAAAATTTCACAGGCATCTATTAAAAAAAAAAAAGGGGGGGGGGAGCTTCAGCTAGTATATTAACCCAATCTCCAGTACCATCCCCTGAAGACAGACCAACCGATCCAGCAATGCTTCCAGACTGATGGATGGCCAGAGTCATCCACCTCACAATCTATGAGCCCAAGGAGAATGCTAAAGACCACATCATTACATGGTACAGCATTTAGGGTTCACTCACCAGTGGAGTAATAAGGCGGTAAAAAGAACCTGTGATATTACAAGACTGGATTTTCTTTACTATCCAGTTACAGCCCCCTATGTGATAGCAATACACTTAAAGCGGAGGTTCACCCTAAATATAAGATCTCCCATGTGATCCAGCATACTGGCGTCAGCGCCAGTATGCTGTTTTTTTTTTTTTTGTTTTTTAATCCCACACTTACTGTATTATCCTGGAATTTAATTTTTTTCCCCCGCGGTGGACGGCGCCAGTATAGCGCGTCACATCTTCCGAAAATACCCGATATGGACTCGGGTAATCTCGGCGAAAATGCGGCGCCTGCGCACAGACCTAGGAGCTGACTGCGCAGGCGCCGTATTTCTCCGAGTCCTACGGCTATGGCGCGTCACGCCCTCCGAAATAGGACTCGGACTGACATCAACAAGGCATTTTTATCAACACAACTGCCGCTCACTGGATATTTTCCTTTTTCCAGAACATTCTCTGTAAACCCTAAAGATGGTTGTGTGTGAAAATCCCAGTAGATCAGCAGCTTTTGAAAAACTCAGACCACTGGAGAAAACTGGATCTTAAACTCAACGGTTCAAAAACAGAACTTCTCCTGTTTCAAGCCAACTGGAAAAATCATCCAAAGACAACTTGGTCACCCCCGCCTATTCTGGGTAAAATCATCACCCCTAGCACCAAAGTCAAAAGTCTCGGAGTCATCTTTGATACCAACATGACTATGGATGCACAAATAGGGTCAGTAGTCAGCGGATCGCACCATCTGCTGCGCCTACTACGCAGACTTACCCCCTTTATCCCAAAAGAAGACATTGCAGTCGTGGTTGGAACAATAATCAATTCAAGACTGGACTATGCAAATGCCCTCTACCTCGGGCTCCCTAAATTCCAAATCACTTGTCTGCAAGTCGGTAAAAACACGGCCGCTCAATTAGTGACTGGCAAAAAACCTTCTCTGAGATCCCTTCATTGGTTGCCGGTAAAAGACAGAATCTCCTTCAAAGCCCTTTGCCTAATGCATAAGTGCATCCAAGGAAACGCCCCCCAATATCTATCCGAAAAAAATAAAAGCCCATAACCCCAATCGCATTCTGCGATCCACCAATCAAAACCTTGTCCAGATACCCAAGGCCAGGTACAAGTCCAAAGGAGATCGAAGGTTTGCAGTCCAGGGACCACGACTGTGGAATGCTCTACCAACCGCCATCCGTCTGGAGGTGGACCACTTGGCCTTCAGGAGAAAGATTAAAACCCATCTCTTCTGAGGTCAAAGGGTTCTACCCACGGAATGGTTACAGCGCCCAGAGGCGATTCAGTTCGCATGTGTTGCGCTATATACGTTTTTCACTCACTCACTTAGTCAATCTGGCACCAACAACCATACCATGTTCAAAGCCACTTAAATCCCCTTTCATCCCCATTCTGATGCTCGGATGGAACTTCAGCAAGTCATCTTCACCACATCTAGATGCCTAAATGCATTGAGTTGCTGCCATGTGATTGGCTGATTAGTGGCCGGTGAGTGTATATCTCCACTATAGTTCCTGGTTCTGTTCCAAGCCATCCCGAAGGCGCTCTACCTGCTCCTAAAAATACTGATCATGCTTTCTTTCAGAACAGTTCCTATCAAAATGAAGAAAAGTAAAAAAAAAAAAAGCCCTACACCAGTATCCTCTGTAAATTTCCATGCCCCTAATCGCATTATTAAAACTTGCCATAGATGGTTCAAATCTCAGCCAGTTCAGCAGGGACCTGCCGATCTATGGGCAGACTAAGTCAACCCATCAATTAAATTAGGTACAACCAGTATGTCAGATTTTCAGAATGCAATTATTGCCAAGGGCTATAGCCGCTAGCAATAAATCACGGAGTTCTCCCGGCAGGGACACAATAGCTTCGGGGAGGGATTCCCCCATCAAACATTGACTGACCGTGGTTGCAGGAAAGAAAATCACAGCACCTATGCCCTGCTTATAGATATTTAATCTAGAAAAAAACATTTTTTACCACTAGGAGAACTAACGTTCCCTGAAAATGGAACTGGAAACACTAGAAAGCAATACATACATTTTATTAATGCAAACAGGGGAAGGGCTTGCTATCTAAGAGCGTTTATGGAAATTACATTAATTGTAAGGATAATCTGCACTTTGCACAGCAGCAATTTATCAAAATGTATTAGATAAGAGAAGCATGGTATAAAACACAGCTTGGTCACACCTAGAAAATGCAAACAATTAAACCAGATTAAGGCCTCCTACACACTACAATTATTATTTTTTTCGTTCAACCCCAAAAAACAAAACAAAAAAAACTGACAGCTCAGGTTGGAGTCGCTATACTAACTATCCAATGTTGGTTCAGCAATCTCTTGCTTTGTTATTGTGTTTTGACAGGGGGACGGCCCTCCCGGCAGAAAACACCATTGGCTGGGACCATTGATCGGGAGCCAGTCGGCAGACATTTTTCCCGTCATGACCGGCTGCCGTACACACGGTCCAAATGTTGGACACTTTTTATTGAATCGGCCGATGCCGCCCCCACCATTCGGCCTGTGTGTACTAGGCTTAAAGTGGTTGTAAGGGTAGAAGGTTTTTTAATCTTCATACATTCTATGCGTGAAGATAAAAAGCCTTCTGTGTGCAGCAGCCTGCATCAGCCCCTCTAATACCTACCTGAGGTCCCTCCAAATCCAGCGATGTTACACAAGACACTCAGGTGGCCAGGATTACCCTCCTTATTGGCTGAGACAGCAGTGCTGAGCCATTGGCTCCCATTGCTGTCAAAGTCAGTCAGCCAATGATGAGAGAAAGGGGAGGGGCCGGGCCACGGCTTTGTGTCTGAATGGGCACAGGGAGCCGTGGCTTGGCTCGGGTGCCCCCATAGCACTAGCATAACACTGTGGGGGCACTCAATAGGAGGGAGGGCCCAGGAGTACAGAAGAGGGACCTGAGAAGAGGAGGATTTGGGCTGCTCTGTGCAAAACCATTACACAGAGCAGGTAAGTATGACACAAAAAAAAGAAAAAAATTACAATCACTTTAAATTATCAAGGTTATGGGGCTTAGCAGGCACGATTATTTACCCATGCAGTGATTCTCCAAGTGTGGTTAATTATGGCAAAGGTTTTTCAACCCAGCAGGCATTAACATTCATCAGAGAGCCCACAGAATAAGCTCCTCTTGGCCTTGTATTTTAAGCTATTAAGGTCAGACAGAACCTGTCAAGTCCTACAAAGTGCACAAACAGCACAGATAACGCAAAGGCAACCAAAAACAGGACTCAAAAATCCACTCAACTACCCTTTAAGAATGAGCACTTGAATTTTTGCAGAAGGTGAGCAGTTATAGGATTACAAATCATGAAAAGTAATCCCACAATGCTTTGTAAAAGGCATCACTAAATAAACTTTTAGAAGATGAAATTTGAAGATTGGCATTAAATTTGCCAAGGCACAGTGAAACAATTACCACTGTAGTAACAAGTAACAATTACTGCTGTTCAGAGATAGTTTTGTGTACCCTTTCTGTATCTTCGTGCTGCCAATCTCATCCAGAATTTTTGTAGGGCACTGCCAATTTATATTCGGTTAAGTGGGAGGGATTTCTGACAGTCACAATAGTGGTACATGCCTCTGCAATGAATGCCAGCTTGGCCACTTATAGTCTCAATCAGAAGTGCAGATTACAGGTTGGCAATGCACAATAGCATTTGGGAGCAGGGAGAAAATTTGGTGCCTAAAGAAGACCCGTCTTCATGTTTGAATCACATTAATTCCATTAATATATTTTAATGAAAGTCTTAGTTTATATAAAAAAAAAAAAAAAAAAAATGAAAGGGACTTTGGAACACCTTAACACATCAAGGTTTATATGCAGCGATTAAGTTTACATCCATTTTAAAGACAAAATTCAGCACACACATTGTATGTTATACATTTTTTTTTTTAAATATGTATTTTACTTACCATAATAGTTATTTCTCTCTTGCAAACATTAAGGTCAGGCACATTGTTGACGTACATTCTCTTCAGAGCACAACGAAGCCCCCCATGAGTGCGAACCAAGAACACAGTAGAAAAGCCTCCTGAAAAGAACAAAAATACCATTCAAATAATCTTCCCATTAGAACAACAGATTTTAATGAGTCGGTACAAGAAACATTTGATACATTTTTAACAACCAAACACATTTTGTAAAAGAACCATAATTTATTAATCCTGACTATTATATATCACGATCGCGTCGGCTGGTAATTGAGGCAGCGGCTTTGCTGCCTTCTGCAGGCCTATACTTCCTTCTGTGATCTGGCACCATCTTGTGGTGGCCGTTGGCATGACAAGACAACCAGCAATGCTAATGGAGCTTCCCCTGTCTGTTTTCACTGCCATCTCCTTCCCTATAACTAGAACCCCCAAACATATATATTTTTTATTCTAACACCCTAGAGAATAAAATGGCGGTCGTTGAAATACTTTGTCACACGGTATTTGCACAGCGGTCTTACAAGCGCACTTTTTTGGGAAAAAATCCACTTTTTTTATAAAAAAATAAGACACCAGTAAAGTTATCCCAATTTGTTTTTATATTGTGAAAGCTAATGTTACACAGAGTAAATTGATACCCAACATGTCACGCTTCAAAATTGTGTCCGCACGTGGAATGGCGACAAACTTTTACCCTTTAAAATCTCTTTGGGCGAAGTTTAAAAAATTCTACAGGTTGCATATTTTGAGTTACAGAGGAGGTCTAGGGCTAGAATTATTGCTCTCGCTCTACCAATCGCGGCGATACCTCACATGTGTGGTTTGAACACCACTTTGATATGCGGGTGCTAAATGCGTATGCGTTCGCTTCTGTGCGAAGCTCGGCGGGATTGGGGCACGCTCCTTACTTTTTTTTAGCTGGCTCCTAGATTCCAAGCAAATTTGTCAAGCCCTGATTATACCATTATACACCATTATTAATCCATTATGCTCATAAATCGGAAAAGAATAGTAAAAAAAAAGATGGTAAAGTCTTTTTTTTTATTTATTTTTTAATAACAAACATGTTATACTTACCTGCTCCATGTAATAGAACTGCCACCAATTCGCCACTTCTGAGGTCTCTCACTGGCACTACTTGCCCCTTTTTTTTTGGTGTGCCATTTGCTATTGTAGCACACCTGCTGACTTGATCCTGAGCCACGATGTCTGTGCCATTGACACATATAGATCGTCTCGGCCCCACCCCTGCCACAGGATTTGACTGATAGCAACAGGAGCTGCATTTTCTGAATGAACTTAAAGTGGGCTCTGACTGGATGAGGTGGACAGCCTGTTGCAACCACCCTGCCTCTCCACATCATCCAATTTGCATTAGATGAATGAATGCAAAGCATTCTCCGAACGGCACCGTGCTCAGTTGGCCAACCTTCTGTGTTAACAATACAAAAGAGTAGCCACTCTGAAGAACACTGTAGTAGCATTGTTTACTTCAGAGATTTCCAGCCTCAAGCAGCACGGATCAGGTAAGGTATATAAACATATTTAAACTGGTCAAAGCTGGACCAGTGTAACCACGTTTAACACGCCAATGCCTGGAATTAAATCGTTTTTAGTGATAATAGGACGATAAGATCCCCTACAGTACTTTGGTCCCACCAAGTTGATTATTAACTTATTTGCTATTTTTCAACTTTCAAACTTCTGAACATCTACTGTCAGCTCAGACAAAGCTGAATCTTTAAAGGCCTTTTTAGGACACATGAGATTCTCTATAAATAGTGCAGAACAGTCTATCAAGCACAATGAGCACTTGGAAATACCAATATAATGGCATAGATGGAAAGCTATTTCAGAGGTTACTTACTACAGTAGCTAGTAAAATTAAAAAATTTTAAGATTAAAGCTACATTTATACAGAAAAATACAGAATTGACTGTCTGCTTTTAGCCAAAGATAGTCAACGCCTTTAAAGCAAACACATTCCAAACAATAAAACGATGACAAATTATAATAAATATCTGAGACCTACAGTTTGAATAGAAACACAGAAACAAGAAAAAAAGACCATGTGTTACATCGTGTCTGCCCTTCGCCCTGTATTTAAAGTAAGTGTTAAAAAAATAACAAACATGTTATACTTGATACTTGTGTAGCGGTTACCTTGTCAAGCTGTCCGCCACCGAATCTAGCACACACACACAGGCAGAAAGGGAGAAGAAATCTCTCCCCTGTGACCCTTTTGGCAGGGAGAGAGCCAATGAGAGGCAGTGGCAGCAGAGCATCATGGGATATGAAGTCCCAGCACAGAGGGACCTGACTCTTAAAGGGGCAAGACTACAAATCCCAGAGGGCTGGCTAAGGACTTGAAGGCTGAAAGGGGGGGGGGGGGGGGAAGAGAGAGAGAGAGAGAGATCTGAGGGGCTGCTGTTACCCGCAAAGTTTGGTGTGCTGATCCTGCCACAGTTCCAGGGAGTCGGACGTGACAGACATCCCATACGAGAGGGATCTTGGGTGCATCTCCAGGCGTTCCCGAGAGCGGTGTTACAAGGTGGCCAGTCGGGCCTTTCAGGGAACCTGTCGCTTGATCCTTTAGTCGCAGGATTGGTCAGCGGCGTTTGCCCAGCTTTAAAGACTTGGTATTCAGGCAACATTGCCTTATCAGTGTAAGAGTTTGCCAGAAAGAGGGGGGATGAGTCATAGGAGGACCAAATGTGAGCTGCAAAGCTGGAAGAGGGAGGAGATAACAGGAGACTGCAGAAATCCATGTGTATTCATCCACAGAGGAGAAATGTGCAGGCAACCAGAGGTGCGAGTGTGTCTGTCTGTATATATATATATATATATATATATGTCTGTGTGTGTGTGTGTCTGTGTAAATCCAGGAAGTGAACAGGCAGCAGCTTCAGAAGCCCACAGTTAAAATGGCTGCAGCCAGATTTAGTTGAGAGAGATTTCTGCAGCATATTTGGCAAGTACAGAATCACAGTATATATAAAATAATATGCAAAGTGGTTGGAGGGAAGCTTCAGAATGGCAAAGAGGTTTTTATTACAAATTTCATGAGCAGACTGCAGTTCCTCTTTAAGACGAACTGGTGTGGACACTACAGACCTCTTTTACTGGTTGCATGCTAGCTCTAGTGACTGCTGACTGGAGTTCTGCTGTAACTTCAGCAAACTTTAATGTTGTACTTCTGAAATAAAAACATGTTGAATCTGCTTCTTATCAAAAAACAGTACCGGCCCAACAGACATCAGTTAGCTGGCTTATCCACAAGAGAAATGTGGTTACTTATCAACAAAGAGCCACCCTTCAACTCCACACAAGAACTTCTATTCAGTAGAAAGTAAGCATGTGATTAAAGATCTGTATGCTTTATTACTCGCAAACATGCTACAACTGTCTCTACCGGCTTCAAAGCACATCTATCAGACAGCACACATTATTTGCCTGCTTGTCAAAGGACATGACGGCATACTGATCTTACCGATTCTAGGATAGCAGAATGGTTTCCTGCAGACCAGAAATTGCAAGACAAAAAAGGCAATTACATTTATAATAAAATGACTTCATTAAAATATAATTATTTTCATCACTTTCTGTACAGAGAACCACGTGCACATTAGCCAAAAGGGATCTGGATCATCATTTAGTGTATTAATATAAAACTCAAGAAGGTACCCAGTCGTGCAAGTATAGTAAATGTTAATACATCTTGCATCCCAGGTCTATACCAGTTTGTTTTACTTTTTGAGAACACAAATGCAAAAAGGTTATTGGCAGCTGTTCTCTCTTCCTCTATTCCAGCAACAATGAGCGCAGCCTCTGATTGGATAACAGGAGTAACCCTGCGCATCCAGATCATACTGGGTAATAACTACTTCCCTACCGGGCACTTAAACCCACTTAATAACCAGACCAATTTTTAGCTTTTGGTGCTCTCACATTTTGAATGACAATTACTCAGTCATACAACACTGTAACCAATTGAAATGTTTGTCCTTTTCCCACAAATAGAACTTTCTTTTGGTGGCATTTGATCACCTCTGCGTTATTTTTTTTTATCGCTATAAATGAAAAAAGAACGAAAATTTTGTAAAAAAAATAACATTTTCTTAATTTCTATTATAAATTTTGCAAAATAGTAATTTTTTCTTCATAAATTTGGCCAAAAATGTATACTGCTACATATCTTTGGTAAAACAAAAATTGTGGATATTATTTAGTCTGGGAGAAAGTTATAGGGTCTAAAAGCTATGGTGCCAAATTACTGAAAATTAATCAATTTGATCACGCCTGATGTACTGACTGCCTTTCTCATTTCTTGAGACCCTAACAAGCCAGTAAAGTACAAATACCCCCCAAGTGACCCATTTTTGGAAAGTAGACAGGTGGCACTGGTGGGCACAGGTGGCACTGGTGGGCACATGTGGCACGGCAGTGGCGCAGGTGGAACTGATGGGAAAAGGAGGCACTGGTGGGCATAGGCGGCACAGGTGGCACTAGTGTGGCACAGGCGGCACTGGTAGGCACTGCAGTGGCACAGATGAGCACTGATGGGCACAGGTAGCACTGATGGGTACATGTTTGGCACTGGTGGGCACTTGTGGAAACTGGTGGGGCACAGGTGTGGCACTGGTAGGGCACAGAGGTGGCACAGATGTAGCACTGCTGGACACTATTGGGCACTGCTGGGCACTGCTGGGTGCTATTGGACACTGCTGGGCACTATTGGACACTGCTGGGCACTTAGTTTGTCTCTAATTTCTCTCCTCTCCTCTCATGCTGGATCGGTGTGAGCAGAGGAGAGCGACGAACTGAAAGCGACCCCTTCCTTGCTTTGTTTACATTTGTGATCAGGCCGTCATTGGACGGCGTGATCACGTGGTGAAGAGCCGCGTTTATTGGCCCTTTACCGCGATCCTTGTTGCTGCAAGTCCTGTGGACCCGGCAAGCACAGATGATCGCGCGTGCGAGCCAGAGGTGGCGCACGGGAACGATTCTCTGGGAGGACATCCATGGACGTCCTCCCAGAGTTAAGGAACCGCCTTGTAGCCGTAATTCGGCTATGGGGCGGTGATTAAGTGGTAAACCAAGAAACTTTCTCACTCATGCATCAGCACAGTATTTCAAGTTAATTTTTTTTTACCTTACTTTAACCCAGTGTTTCTCAAATCCAGTCCTCATGCCCCCCCAACAGGTCATGTTTTCAGGATTTCCCTCAGATGAAACAGCTGTGGTAATTACTAAGGCACTGAAACTGATCAAATCACCTGTGCAAAATAATGGAAATCCTGAAAACCTGACCTGTTGGGGGGGCGTGAGGACTGGAATTGAGAAACACTGCTTTAACCACTTCCTTACTGGGCACATATACCCCTTCCTGACCAGGTGAAATTTCAGCTTGTGGCACTGCATCACTTTAACTGACAATTGCGCGGTCGTGCGACGTGGCTCCCAAACAAAATTGGCGTCCTTTTTTCCCCACAAATAGAGCTTTCTTTTGGTGGTATTTGTTCGCCTCTGTGGTTTTTATTTTTTGCGCTATAAACAAAAATAGAGCGACAATTTTGAAAAAAAAAATATATTTTTTACTTGTTGCTGTAATAAATAGCCCAGTTTTAAAAAAAAAAAACGTTTTTTTTCTCAGTCTAGGCGATACGTATTCTTCTACATATTTTTGGTAAAAAAAAAAAATCGCAATAAGCGTCTGGTTTGCGCAAAAGTTATTGCGCTTACAAAATAGGGGACAGAATTATTATTATTTTTTATTATTTTTATTTTTTTTACTACTAATGGCGGGGATTAGCATTTTTTTCGTGACTGCGACATTATTGCGAAGACATCAGACACTTTTGACACATTTTTGGCGCCATTCACATTTATACAGCGATCAGTGCTATAAATATGCACTAATTACTGTATAAATGTGACTAGCATCGAAGGGGTTAACACTAGGGGGTGAGGAAGGGGTTAATGTGTACCCTAAATTGTGTTCTAACTGTGGGGGGAGGGGGGGTGACTGGGGGAGGTGACCGATGCTGTGTCCCTATGTACAAGGGACACAGATCGGTCTCCTCTCTCCCCTGACAGGACATGGACAGGACGTCTTGTCCCTGTAGCCGCCGATCCCGAGTGCCTGGCGGACATCACGGCCGCCAGGCACGCGCATCAGCATGTCAGCAATGCGGCGGGCACTCGCGCACCCCCCAGTGGCCTTGAGAAGCGCAGGCCGTAAAAACATGGCCAGTCAGAGATTCAGGACATCCCTTCGGCCGTACAAAGTTGTACGGCCGTCGGGTAGTTGTTAATAACATTTGCCAGATTTTTGAAGTCAGAGACAGCCAGGCAACTATAATCTAAAATGATCGCGCTGGTAGATCAAACGGCAGGCAAAAAAAAAAAATTGGATAGAATTTGTAAATAACGCTTAGGTTTGCCACGCTAACTATCACATAAAAATACAACGTGACAACAATTGAAAAACAAATCAAATGTGTCAAAAAAAGTAAGTCCCATGTGATGAGCAGTCTGTTATAACACCTCATAAATAGTACCAACTGTAAAAACTCCACTATATACAAACTCCCAATGAGTGGATATAAATGACGAGCCTACAGGTGAATCACTCAAGTGGGCATCCACCAAAATAACCAGAAATAATAGACTCTTAGTTCAAAAGCACTGTGTGAATAAATATCACTTGAGATGCAAATTGTGTACTCTTTTCTTCCTCTTTGGTTAGAGCAATATCACAACTAATGGTGGGAGTTGCTCCATCGTGACATGCATAAAAAATGAATCAAAAAGGTATCCACATACGTTAAAACTGTATAAAAGCAAAGAAACACTAGTAACTCACAATAGTAATGATAAATCTAGCACCTGTACAAAAATACCAGTCTTGGGAGCCAATCCAACTACTTTGTGGCTTCAGCATGAGTGGTGATGTCACAAGCATGAACTCCGCCCTATGCATGTCAGTTTTGACGTCATCGGGGGTCACGCTCGTCAACATGCCTTATATGTAGTCCAAACAAGAGGAAACAGCCAGCCTGATCAAGCCTCACTTTCCATTTAAAATAGCCACCATACCTATGAAGCAGATGACCAAACCTCGATTTCAATTTCAAATAGGCACCATAAATAAAAGATATAGATGGCAATCATATATATGGCGGCCATTTTTAAATTAATGGTAAATTACTTTTTAACCACTTCAGCCCTAGACCAGGCCACCTTTGCGATTCGGCACTGCATCGCTTTAACCGACAATTGCGCGGTCCTGGCTCCCAAACTAAATTGACTTCCTTTTATATAGCTTTCTTTTGGTGGTATTTGTTCACCTCTGTTTTTTTTTGTGCTATAAACAAAAAAAGAGCGACAATTTTGAAAAAAAAATTACAGATCTTTTACTTTTTGCTATAATAAATATCCCCCAAAAATATATATATAAAAAAATGTTTCCTCAGTTTAGGCTGATACGTATTCTTCTACCTATTTTTGGTAAAAAAAATATTGCAATAAGCGTTTATTGATTTGCGCAAAAGTTATAGCTTCTACAAAATAGGGGGTCGTTTTATGGCATTTTTATTAATAATTTTTTTTTTTACTAGTTATGGCGGCGATCAGCGATTTTTATCGTGACTGCGCCATTATGACACATCGGACACTTGACACCATTTTGGGACCATTGTAATTTTTACAGCAATCAGTGCTAAAAAAATGCACCGATTACTGTAAAAATGACACTGGCAGTGAAGGGGTTAACCACTAGGTGGCGCTGCAGGGGTTAAGCGTTTCCTAGGGAGTGATTCTTACTCTTAGGGGGCATGGCTAAACGTGACACGTCACAGACAGTTCCCGATCACGGGGAACGGTCATCAGTGACAGTGTCACTAGGCAGAATTGGGGAATACCTTGTTTACAAAGGCATTCCCCTGTTCTGCGCTTACCGACCGCAATTGCCGGCTGCCCGTCAACATCGCGTTCCTGGGACCCGCAGCTGCAGTCAGGAGGCACGTGCCCGCTGGGCATCAAACTTAAAGGGACGTACAGGTACGCCCATTTGCCTCCCCGTGCCATTCTGTCTACGTATTTAGTCGTGCGGTGGTCCTTAAAGTGGAAGTAAACCCTCCTATAATTTTCAGGCAAGGAAGCTGCCATCTTGGCCTCTGTTTAATCTTTAACTGCCATGATGCTGCACATGTGATCAGTTATGACACCAGCCATTGGATGGTTTGACAGTTTGGTTGAGAGCACAACCAATGTGACAGTTAGCATTCCCGGCATGCCAGGAATGTAACTGCTTTTTGAAACTGTTAAATTGATGGGTTTACTTCCGCTTTAAGCGGTTAATAAAACACATGATATACTGTTGATATCTGCTTTCTTAAGCAGATGTAATGCACCCCATCTGCACCTCACAAGACAAGCATGCGTGGTATCTATGCAACCAGTCTTCTCTGATACATTCTGAGCTATTTTTGTTATTAGTGTAGCTTTAGCATACCAGGAATTTTGCATTATGACTGGCAGTTAAACTCGGCTAAAATCGCCAAACATTGAATGCATTCAATCAGAAGAAGCCCTTCTTCTAACTTCTTCTGGCAGTGGAGGAGGTTACGTAGCCAAATGTGTTGCCAAGTGAATCAATGGCGGGGGGGGGATGTGTAGGCCTATACAAGCTGAACATATGCATCTCAGTTCAAAACAGACATAAGGGCATGTAATGTTAAGATGCACCAAGGACCACTTTTTATGCAGGATCTTGCTGCCATTTTTCTGCCAGCAAGACCCTGTGCAAATTCATGCATTAAAGTGAATCTTTCTATTGTATTGTAAAACAGCAACATAAATGGAAAGTAGGGACCCTCAAGTGCCTGCTTGCACCTATTGATCTCTTTTCAAGTCCCCCTTTTCAAGAGCCCTTTGCCTCCAGTGACTAGCTACTGATTAATGAGTAGCTCATAAAATTCATGTACTATCATCCTTTAAAGCCCCGTACACACGGTCGGAATTATCATGTGTACCCCCCATCGGAGAAATTCCATCTGAAATTCCAATGGATTCCATCGGAGTTTAGATAGAGAATATGTTCTCTTTTACTTTGTCGGAATTCTGATGTGATTTTGGTCGGACAAAGGTCCAATCGTGTGTACGGGGCTTTAGCCAGCCTTATTAAACCTGTTTCTCAACTTCTGAAATAATTTTCAGGTCTTGGGGAATCCTTGATAAAAACCAAATTCATTGGGTTCAGTGAAAATAATTGATCCCCCATTAGTAGTGGTCAGAATGTCACCCTTATAGACAGCAAAAAAGGCCACTGGTGTAAGGGCCTTTTCACACGGGGTGGATCGTAATGATCCGTCTCCGTGTGTCCGCTTTTGCTCAGCGGGGATCCTCCGTAAAATCCCCGCTGAGCCGTCGGCGGATAACTATCACATAGGGACCAATGTATGTCCCATTTTCATCCGCAACGGATGGATGAAAATGTGGACATACGGTCCGCACATGCGAAAGGGGCCTAAGGATGATATTTCTGCCAAAAACCACTGGACCCAGAATTATGCAGGTACCATCAAATAGAAGGTCAATCAGCCACAGCTCAATGAATCCCTAGCAACCTCTTGAAACCCTGGTTGAGAAAGGGAGCTTTAAAAAGGAGAAGTATAGCCAAAAACTATTTTAGCTACACTCCTGTAGGTCACAGAAGTGCAGTTCGTTCTGCACTCTTGTGACTCTTTTTCAGCCAACAGTGGGTTAAAGTCAGCTATCGCCTGACGTCACTCAGCCAGACCAAGCTCCAGAAAGATCCCTGAAATGGCACCTGGCTCAGCCACTCAGGGATCTGAGGAGCTTGAGCCAGCGCCTTCTGCCCCCTCAACAGCCGAGCGCTCCAGTGAGCGCTGGAGGGGCAGAGCTGACTAACAGTCCCGGCTCTCTGCTCATAGCGGAGGAGGAGAACTGAGCGATCAGCTGTGTTTGATCACTCAGTTCTCGCTGCAGAGGGAGTGGGGGCAGATGTGGCATTAGATCGATGCTGCATCCACCTAGGTTTGTATAATGTTCAGGTTTTTTTAAGTTCATCCTTCTCTTTTATGCTAACCTGAGCTGATTTTCTGACTTTTCAGCTGCCTGAGTATATACAGTACATGCATTAAATAATCTTTTGTAGAATGCACAGAGAAAATCTCATAATGTTTATTAAGTATGTTGTGTGAATGAGTGACTTAAATCAGGAAATACCACCTGGTGTGCTTGTGATGCCAATATTTGAATGAATATTCCTTTTATTAATGTTTTGTTTGCAGATGACATTTTCCTGTATCTATGGGTGCCTTTACTTAAGTCTGTGAGCCATTTATAATTTGCTAGCACTGTTGCTATGCTAAATGTTCAGAAGTACCGTACTTCATACAACACAGACAACAGCAGAGTTTTATTATAAGAAACAGATTCGCTAAGGAAAAAAAAAAAAAAAAGAAATGTAATATAATTGAAATTAGCTAGCAAGGCTTTTTACATACATTTGTCAACATTAGTTCCAACAAACTAATTTGGAAAGCTTCAGTATTTAATGGATATATGTTAAGACTAGATAACAGAGGTACTAAAGTATTTGTACATTAGGTCATTGTAAGCATGACGTAGCTTGGAAGACAACTGCAACCACTACCAGGCTCCTGCTAGGATAAGCAGTTTCAGGCACCGGACTGCAAGTTACCACTAGAACTGGTCTGAACCAGATGCTTTCATTTACTAAAGCTTTTTTCTCCAAGACACAGCACACACACGGCTACAATGCAGTAAGCCTGCAAAAGACACTTGTAAGAAAGTACTGCTATTTCTAGGGAGTAACACATTCACCAACATAATTACCTATTAAAAAAAACCTCAGTTCAATTCAATGTAGATCTATAAAAAATTAGAAACATTGACAGTTGTTCAGTTTGATTGTAATTTGCAATTCTCACAAATGAATCCTAAAATGTACTATACAGTGCCCTGAAAAAGTATTCATACCCCTAAAATTGTCCACATTTTGTAACAACCAAAATTTAAAATTTATTTTATTTGGATTTTATGTGATAGACCAACACAAAGTGACACATAATTGTGAAGTGGAAGGAAAATGATAAATGGTTTTCAAAATGTTTTATGAATAAATATGTAAAGGTGTGGCATCATGCATTTGTATTCAGCCCCACTTAGGCTGGATTCACACCTATGCAGTTTTAGTGCTTTTTGCATTTCGCAGATTTGCACTACAGTTCATGTAACCTTATTTCCTATGCAACACATTCTGTAGTGCAAATCTGCAAAATGCAAAAAGCACTAAAAATGCATAGGTGTGAATCCAGCCAATACTTTGTAGAACCACCTTTCATTATAATTACAGCTGCAAGTCTTTTTGGGGATGTGTCTTCTAGAGAGTGACATTTTTGTCCATTCTTTGCAAAATAGCTCAAGCTCTGTCACAGTGGATGGAGAGCATCTGCGAACAGAAATTGTCAAGTCTTTCCACAGATTCTCAATTGGATTTAGGTCTGGACTTTGACTGAGCAATTCTAACACATGAATATGCTTTGATCTAAACCATTCCAATGTAGCTCTGGCTGTATGTTTAGGGTTGTTGACCTGCTGGAAGGTGAACCTCTACCCCAGTTTCAAGTCTTTTACAGACTTTTTCTTCTAAGAATGTCCTGTATTTGGCTCCACCCATCTTCCCATCAACTCAAACACCAGCTTCCCTGTCCCTGTAGAAGAAAACAAGATGGTGTGTTCAGGGTGATGTGCAGTGTTAGTTTGCCGCCACACATAGCATTTTGTTTTTAGGCCAAAAAGTTTAATTATGGTCTCATCTGACCAAAGCACCTTCTTCCACATGTTTGTCATATTCCCCACGTGGCTCCTCGCAAACAAGACTTTTTATGGCTTTCTTCTTGCCAGATTTGTGGAGTGCACAACTTATGCCCTGTACACATGATCAGTTCGATGGGCCGTTTTCATCGGACGAACCGATGTGTGGGCCCCATTGTTTTTTTTTTCCCCCATCGGTGAAAAAAAAAAATAGAACCGGTTTAAAATTTTCTGATGGTAAAAAAAAAGATAGAAAAAAAGATTGTCTGTGGGGAAATCCATCGGTCAAAAATCCATGCATGCTCAGAATCAAGCCGACGCATGCTCAGAAGCATTGAACTTCGTTTTTCTCTGCACGTCGTTGTGTTGTACGTCACCACGTTGGACACGATCGGATTTTTAACTGATGGTGTGTAGGCAAGACTGATGAAAGAATCCATTGGTCCGTTTTCATCGGATGAACCGATAGTGTGTACGTGGCATAATAGTTGTCGTGTGGACAGATTCTCCCACCTGAGCTGTGGATCTCTGCAGATCCTCCAGAGTTACCATGGGCCTCTTGGCTGCTTCTCTGATTAATGCTCTCCTTGCCCAGCCTGTCAATTTAGGTAGACGGCCATGTCTTGGAAGGTTTGAAGTTGTGCCATACTCTTTCCATTTTCGGATGATGGATTAAACGGTGCTCCATGAGATGTTCAAAGCTTTGAATATTTTTTTATAACCAAACCCTGCTTTAAACTTCTCCACATCTGTATCCCTGATCTGTCTGGTGTGTTCTTTGGCCTTCATGATGTGTTTTTTTTTTTTCACCAAGGTTCTCTAACAAACCTCTGAGGGCTTCACAAAATAGGCATATTTATACTGAGATTAAATTACACACAGGTGGACTCTCTTTACTAATTAGGTGACTTCTGAAGGCAATTGGTTCCACTGGATTTTAGTTAGGGGTATCAGAGTAAAGGGGCTTGAATACAAATGCATGCCACACTTTTCAGATATTCATTTGTAAAAAAAAAAAAAAAAAAAATGATGTGCCATTTTGTTTTGGTCTATCACATAAAATCCCAATAAAATACATTTACGTTTTTTGTTGCAACATGACAAAATGTGGAAAACTTGAAGGGATGTGAATACTTTTTCAGGACACTGTATATACATACTTTACATATTCATACTTACCTAGCTGGATCGCTCCAATGCTGCATCTGTCCCCCCAATGGCACCAACACTGAGAACAGAGTGCCCAAACACTGCCAATCGATCAGTTCTCAGGGCTGCCTGAGCAGAGAGCTGGTGACTGTCAGTCACTTCTGTCTGCTCTGCCCACTCGCTCACTGGGGTGGGAGCTGCTGGCTCAGGCTCTTATTGGTTCATTGAGAGGCTGAGCCGAGTGCCGATCCAGACATGTGGGTGGATACCAACTTCATTTTTACTATCTTGCCCAAGCCTGGACCAGCTTTGTAAAACAGCGAGCTTCAGCCTGCTGTCAGCTGAAAACAGGTCGCAGAACGAACTGCAATTCTGTGATCCACAGAAGTACAAAACATGCTTTGGTTGTACTTCTCTTTTAAAACAAATATTTGCATTGGGTTTTCATTTCCAACAGGTGAAGTACGCCGGGGGAATTTCATTTTTACCTGTCTATTAGTATGCCAAAAAAAGCTTTACACGAAACACAACTGGTGAAGCGAAAATGTACACACACACACACACAACAGGTTCAAGAGAGGCAAGCATGGAATTCACAAAGAAAATGCTTCCAAAATGCTTCCAACTCTGCGCTGGCGTAGCATGTATTTCGTAGGCCTAAGTGGAAGTAGGTGGAAGTGGGCATGATCCATGTTAATGAAGTCTGACCCCATGCAAATGATGGGCCGGGCGCCAGACAAGTACTTAAAATGAACTTCGCATGTGTCAGGACATGGACATATCCCCGTGCGCATGCGTACAACCACGTCGGAACAACTGCCTAAGATACGCCGGATCACTGTGTACACCGTAAACATAACCTACACCCAGCCAGACCCACATCGGCCCATATTCACAGACGTCCAACGTAAAATACGTAGGCTTGTGTTCCCTGGTCCATACCTTTGCATGGGTTGCGCCTCATCTATGGGGAATAACTTTACGCTGAACGTAAAACTTACGCAAATAGCGCGCCGGGCGCAAGTACGTTTGTGAATCGGCGTATCTCCCTCATTTGCATATTTGAATCGAAAATCAATGGGAGCGCCACAAATGCGTTTAGCGTAAATATGCGCCCATTCTACGCCGGCGTAGGCAAGTTACGTTGGTGGGATGAAGTCTGTTTTTAGGTGTATCTAAGTTTGTGGGTTCGGCGCACAGATACGAAGGCCCATATTTGTACTTACGCGAGATACGTCCGCGTAAGTGCTTTGTGAATCCAGGCCTAAGTGTGCCCCTTTGGAGAGTGTCAGGGGCACATTTGAGGCCCCCTTTAGCTCAAACATTGACAACAATTGCTGTAGATATTGAAGAAATACACACTTCACTTTAAGAGTTCATACATTTGCGACCACAGCATATGTCAGTAGACACATGTATGCACCTCCCAGGCAATGCCTGTGCATAGAGCCAGCATTCACCACAAAGGTGGATAACAAACATGAACAAGCTTTGGTAAAAATAAAGAAAAAAAGATGAATCAGACAAGAGAAATATATTTGTCCATGAACCTTTAATGGTGGGAATACAAAAAAATGCTGTACAAATTATTTAGAGTTGAAGGAAGAATAACTGCTTAAAAATAACCAAAGGTGGCTACCCTTTAACATCTACAGATGTTCAGGAAGTGGTTTTGTGGCCGTTTCTGGTTTCTAAGAATAAGGTACCCTACAAAAATAAATGCTCCTATGTAAATAAATCTGTGAATTATTTGATATTCTGCAAAGCTCAATGAAGTTTTATAATTTGTACATTATACAGCTAGTATTCACAGGCTATTAGATACATTTGAGGTGTATTTGCAATGTATACCCAATGAGTTGCATATACAAATGGGACATACAATACCTGCCACCGAGAATGTGTTTTTAGCACGACAGCATTGCGCTGATTCTCGGCGACAGGGTGCCGACATCTCGCACTCACTGGAATAGTAAAAGCACATTCCAGCGAGCGCGTCATAGAAGGGCGGCGTTTAGTATGAATCCTGAAGGGGAACTCCCCGCCGGATTTTAAATAAAAATCCAGCATGGGTTCCCCCCTCAGGAGCATACCGGGCCCTTAGGTCTGGTATGGGTTGAAAGGAGACCCCCCCTACACCGAAAAAACGGCGTGGGGGTCCCCCCACAATCCATACCAGACCCGTATCCAAAGCATGCCGGCCGGTCAGGAAAGGGAGTGGGGGCGAGCGAGCGCATCCCCCCCCTCCTGAGCCGTACCAGGCAGCATGCCCTCAACATGGGGGGGTCAGGTGCTCTGGTGCAGGGGGGCGCACTTCGCCCCACCCAGAGCACCCTGTCCCCATGTTAATGAGGACAGGGCCCCTTCCCGACAACCCTGGCTGTTGGTTGTCGGGGTATGCGGGCGGGCGGCTTATCGGAATCTGGGAGCCCCCTTTAATAGGGGGGCCCCCAGATACCGGTCCCCCACCCTAGGTGAATGAATATGAGGTACATCGTACCCCTACCCATTGACCTGGAGGCAAAGTGTAAACACGAAATAAACAACACAGGGTTTTTAAAGTATTTTATTAGACACGCCCCCCTGTCTTCTTTAGCTCTTTTACCATGGGGGGCCTTCTCGCTCTCTCCGGGGGGTCTTCTCCCGCTCTCCAGTCTTTATTCGGCGCTCTCCGGTGCCTTCTTCTTCTTCAGGACTGGCCGCCGTTTCTGTCACGTCTCCTTCTTCTCTTCTCTTTGCGCTTTTCTGTCTGTTACAGCGTGATAAATGTGCTTACTCCATTATGAACGGTAGTTTTACCAGAACGAGCGCTCCCGTCTCATAACTTGCTTCTGAGCATGCGTGTTTTTTTCATGTCGTTAAAGCCCACACACGATTATTTTTTACAACCCGAAAAACAGCATTGTTTAAAACGTCATGAAAAAATAGAGCATGTTCGAATTTTGTCGTTTTTCAGAACCCGAAAAATGCTCAGAAGCCCACACACGATCATTTTAAATGACATTTTTAAAAAATTTATTTTTTTACAACACGAAAAATGATCGTGTGTATGCGGCATTAAAACCCCAAAACTTGTAAAAAAGAATTTGAAAAAAGTGCAAAAAAGCACACAAAGAATGGAAAAATAAGCTGAGGGGAGGGTTTGTGAAAAAAAAAAAAGAAAAAACACTTCTGCTCACAAAAGCTCAAAAACACGCAATAAAACATGCAAAAGAGAACAAAAAAGCACAAGCTTCTTTAAGCTTTTGGGCAGAAAAATAAAAGCACAAATGCCTGTAAGAGCAGTTTTTGTTTTTTTGAGCTGCAGTGTGCATGAGCCCTTAGACAACTGTCCCAATTGGAGGCTCTCTCATTACCTCTTGATCATCTGATAAAGGGTTAATCTTCCCAGCGAAAACGCAGTCAGTAATAAACAGCTGGCAAAGGTCCTAACCCTTTCACACTATCCAAATCTAAAAAGGCTATAAATGTTAACAATTTTAGAGCTTATAAAGTCTATAATATAAACATTCCTAAATCCCCATCTCTAGCTCTTCCAAATTACATGACTCCGGACATGCCTAGAGCCTTCCAAAAATCAATCTCTTTATATCACTTGAGAGTAAAATATGCATAGAGAGAGTACAAAATAAATCAGCTATGTATTGTGGATTAGTCAAAAATTACTAACTTTAATTAACCTACCAAAACAAATTCATAAGACTTGAAAACAGCAACTTTAGGACTTACGAACGCCCGAGTTATGAACTTCTACTTACGAACCGGGCGCTGCAGGGACCCTCTGCCATTTTGGGCGGACGGCCTGCTGTTCTGCGCATGTGCAAAACAGCATTCGAAGGAACATCGGCCGACTTACGAACATTTCCAGTTTACAAACAAGAGGAAAGTCCCTAACAGGTTAGTAACCCGGGGACCCCTGTATATATGAGGTTAAAGATTGGAAAGTACAAAAAAAAAATATATGAATCCCAATCTAGCCTGGTGCAGACGTTAAACTGCCTAAAATACCAAAATATATGGCGTATCACATACAGTTATGCAAATGAATAATCAGCAAGAGAAAATGTTTGCATAGCTACTGAAGCAACCCGGAAGACCAGAAACCCATGACACCCCATTATGCAAATCCCCAATTTACCAAAAACATTAATATAGGCATAGGCAAGCTCCATCCCACCCAGTCCCATGCCTTGCTGTAGGTCAATTAGAGAAATGAGTGGGCTCCAGGCATGGACTGGCCATAGGGACTACAGGGAGTTTCCAATGACAGCCTGTCAAAGTATTGGCTGCGCAGCTCTCCCCTCCTTAATGTAGTGATGTGAGAAGAATGAGAAAAATACAGAGGAGAATAAGTGAAATAATAAAAGAGGTGAGTGAGGACTCCTTATGTTATGCTACTTATGTTTTTATTTGCACAATTGCGTATAGATTATATACGGTTTTTGTTCTTGTTTGCAAACATAAAGTGGGCCGGTCTGGATAAAGTCCAGGGCCAAATTTTGGTCTCAGTCCATCCCTGGTGGGCTCATTGAATAGTAGAGCCTGACATTTTCAGAAGTTGACATTTGCATAATAGAATATTACAGGTTTTGGAACTCCTGGGACAAATTTTAGCAGCGGTTAAAGCTATGCACCTGAACCTGCATGTGCCTGTTGTACATCTCTGGAGTTTGTCTACTCTAAGGCCCCTTTCCCACTGGGGCGGGAGGTGTGGTGGCGGTATAGAGCGGCCCATTACCATCGGAATTGCGGCAGTATTCGGCCGCTAGCGGTGCGGTTTAACCACACTAGCGGCCGAAAAGGAGTTAATACCGCCGGCAATGCGCCTCTGCAGAGGCGCATTGCCGGTGGTATAGCCGCGGTTTGCCATTGCTTTCAACACATCGCTCCAAAGATGTGACTAGCAGGACTTTTGAAGCGGTCTTTGTAGCGCAACGCTCCAGTGCAAAGCCCTATTTTTAGCGCAATAGCGCCTGCACACAGTGTGAAAGGGGTCTAAAGCAGTAAAACGCTGCCTAAAAAGTAACCTTCATAATTTTGCTTTCAATGTCCTGCAAATCAACTTGTTTAGATGCCAGGATAAGTACAGCTTTCGCCATACTTATAGCCCGCACACACAATGCGAAAATCGGATGACAGATCGTCTGCTTTTTTTGCATGCTAGCCACATATCCAAAATGGAGAGGTTACTAATGGTACAAAAATTCTCGTATAACAGAATACAAATTCGGAGTGATGTCATGTATTGTAGTGTATTTCTATTGTATTTTCAGACGACAACGTACTGGTTAAACGAAAATCGTACGATCTGGTATCATACAAGGAAAAAAATAGTGTTGATCCGATCGGATATTATCACATAAACAGACGTCATCAGCTCTCAAAAGCTCTGTACTAAAGACCCAATTATCGTATGATCGCTTCAAAAGCAGTATTTTTATCCGATTTTCGGATCGTGTGTACCGTCCATTACAGGCTACTGGAGTGCAAGCACTGTGCCTCAGTCTCACAGCCTACATGACAGGGGTTTCCTTTAAAACAAAAGGGAAGGTGATAATACATTAAACCTGATTATGCCTGGAGCTGGGCTTTAGGCCCTGTTTCCAGAATTCTATGAATTATTTACATCATCAAATGTAAAGGGGTGTATGCTTACCCTTCATATATTATGGGCCCTAGAGGCAGATGATTCATTGTCTAGCATCTGGTGAATGAAAGCTGGCACTTCAAGATAAGAAATTCTGTTTGTGGGTTTCTAGTATGTAGATGTTTTATTATTTGTTTTTCAAATGAAGACAGATATATACAGTCAATGGCTCTTTTCTGCCTGGTTGAAGGTTGGAATCAACTGAAACTTTGACAACTGTTATTACCTGTAGCAAAATTAGACAAAAGACATCTGGCTGATGGGTAGATAAGATGCTACATATACTGTATATTTGTGCATATATTGACCAGCAATTGCTCATATACTGTATAATCAGAGCTGTGTATGAAAATCAATCACATGGTTGACTCAACATTTCAGGTAAAGAATTTGGTTTCAAAAAGGCCATGCATATTGCAATGCGTATATGTGTGTCACATATGCCATCTGATGTCTAATGCTAAAGACTATCATTGCTGTTCTAAGGCCGCGTACACACGATCAAATCTATCTGCTGAAAACGGTTTGACAGACCGTCTCAGCAGACAGATTTGATTGTGTGTGCGGGCGAGACGACGGATTTGGCCAGCAGACAGATTTTAAAGCCGGCTTTAAAATCTGTCTGCTGGGAACCCGTCGGACCGATATGTCTGCTGGTTAGTATGCTAACCAGCAGACATATCTGCCCGCACATGCGTCGAATGGATTTGACGCATGCGCGAAAGTGTTTTACTTCCTGGTACGGTGACGTGCGGCATCAACGTCACCGCCACGCCACCGCGCTGTCTGCCGGCGGGGATTTTGGTTTGATCGGGTGTACAGCGATCAAACCAAAACAGCCAGCAGACAAATCTGACCAAATCGGTCTGACAGACCGATTTGATCAGATTAATTTGCTCGTGTGTACGGGGCCTAAGGGTTCCTTCTAGTTTTGGACCAACAATTTCAAGTCTCTAGTGCAGCCTTTCTCAACACAGAGAAACCCTTGAAATAACTTTACAGTAACAAGGAACCCCTGCTAAAAATGACTATATATTCACAACTAATACATTAGTGTTAAGGGAGGCCCAGAGTGACAGGACAAAAAGGATAACGGAGGGCCAGGCATGACTAGGGTGGAGGATGGACAGCAGAAGGGTTACATTTTGAAGGAGGTGCTCCAGGGGAGTGGCTGTGAGGCTGGAGAGTGTGGGGGGAGGAGCCCTATATATACAGGGGCGGGGCATCCCACGTGGCACAAGTCGGAAGGAATTCACACAGGGAGGCAGGTTTTGTTCTCTGCTCCCTGTACCTAGGCCCAAGCATGGACGGCGTGGATTTGATTTTGGCGCGGTTGCGCGCAGCGGCGGCTTCACGGGGGCCAGGTTGGTTGGAGGAACAGGTTGGGGGCCTTTTGGTAGAGGAAGCTGGGGGGTCCCAAGACAGCGGGGTGGTGTCCCAACGCGGCCGCCGATCGCGGCCGCCGGATCGGTATTCGCCTGGGCCTGTGGCGGTGACCCAGCGGCGCAACAGGAGTCCCCTGGAGGTGCAGTCACCCCCTCCTGCAAAACGGGCATCTACTTCGGGTGGGGGGGCAGGCGGTCGGGACTCAGTAAGCAGGGCGACTTCGGGGGGCGGAGCTACGGGCAGGAATGGCGCCCGTTCCGTGCCCGACCGGCGTGGCAGCGGTGAGCGATCGGTTCCCCCCTCCACTACAGGGTCGGCGAGGGGGGGGACTCAGCGTGGGAGGCGCAGTGACACGACTGGGGGGCCGTCCCGGATCGCGGCCACCAGTTCCAGGGCAGGGGGGAGGCCGGAGTCCCCAGGTTGCAGCGGGGGGTCCAATCGGGGCCCTGCCAGTAGGAGTGGGGGTGCTGAGTCGTCCACGGCCGGGTCCAGTGTGAGAGGACGATCCGCCGGGAGGCTGGGATCTTCGGCCTCCAGGCCTTCCTCGCCTGGGGGGCTGACATCGCCGATGACGCCGGCCTTGGAAGATCGGTCTGAAGGTGAAGCATCAGGTTCTGAGGACGAAAGTCGCCCGGAGGAGTCGCCTGCGATGGAGGTGCCTGTGACGGCTGTGAGGGATGTTCCCGGCCAGCTCGGTAAGTCCAATCTTGCTTCTTCTGGGGATGTAGCTTCTGCTTTATGTGCTTTGTTAGGGGTGGGGGGCGGGGGTGCTCCGGTTAATGTGGGTGATGGGCAAAATGTGGGGACGTCAGCCGGGGGTCCCGGGGTGGCGGGCGGGGTGCCTGCCGCTCAGGGCTCCCCGGGGGGGATGCAGGAGTTGTTGGGGGGGTTGAGGGACCTGTTGCAACGTTTTGCCGGGGGTCCTGGGACTCCGCCGCAGGCGGCGCCGTGGGTGGGCCCTGCCGGGGGTGTGGGGGCAGCATCAGTGGGGGCACAGTCCACGGTGGTGGGGGATACAGGGGTGGTACCTGACGGTAGTGCGGGGGGGGAAAAAGGGGGAGAGAAGCCAACGGCGGGTAGGACTGACGTTGTGCGTTTGGATGATGCTGCAAGAGGTGAGGTATATGTTTGTTTTGATAGGCCGTTAGGGGCTCACCTGAAGCAGGAGGTCAAAGACAAAAATCGTAAAAGGTGAGTATGTGGAGATTTTTTCCCTGCTGCCACTGGAAAAGTTCAACCTAGATAGGGTGAAGCCAGACAGTACTAAGAAGGAGGATGAGGAAAAGAGGAGGTATAGGTTGATCCCTCGCACTTTTAGCAATTGGTGGCAAGCGTTTGCGATTATGGCCAGCGTCATATGGGAGAAAAATCCGGAACACTGTGCGGCGCTGTTTTGCTACATGGATGCGATAGGGGAGGCTTACCGGGCATATGGGGGGACAGGCTGGTTGCGGTATGACGAGCAGTTTCGCCAACGGCGGGCTGTCCGCCCTACGCTGCGGTGGGACCACAAGGAGATTACTCTGTGGATGCGGATGATGTCTGCGCCCCGGACTAATAGCCCGTTTTTTCATGGGGGGGCCGGGGGTACAACCACCTCTGGATCGCCGGCCGGAAAGAAGTGGGGGGTGTGTTGGCAATACAACGAGGGTTCCTGCAAGTTTGGGGGAACCTGTCGTTTTAAGCATGAGTGCTCCGGTTGCGGGGGTGCCCACCCCTTGTCCCGGTGTTTCAAAAAAGGAAAACGGGGGGGGGAGGCTGCTGGAAAAAGGGACGACACCGGTGAGGTGGGAAAGGATGGAGCCTTTTCTAAATAGGTACCCGGATAGGGCTGCAGCGAGGCTGCTCGCGTCAGGGTTCTCCGAGGGTTTTGTCATTCCGTGTTCCTTGTCGAAGGTGCCTCCCTTGGCGAAGAACCTGCGGTCTGCTTTGGAGAACCCTGGGGTGGTGTCAGCAAAGTTGGCAAGGGAGGTAGAGTTGGGTAGGATGGCAGGGCCATTCACTGAATTGCCTTTGCCGGATTTGGTAGTTTCGCCCCTGGGAGTGGTTCCCAAGAAGGAACCGAACAAGTTTCGCCTCATTCACCACCTCTCCTTTCCAAAGGGGGGGTCGGTGAATGACGGGATTGATCCAGAAGAATGCACGGTGTCGTACACGTCATTTGACGCGGCGGTGCGGTGGGTTCGGCGCTACGGGAAGGGAGCTCTCATGGCGAAATCGGACATTGAGGCCGCGTTTCGATTGTTGCCGGTTCACCCGGACAGTTTTAGGCTGTTGGGTTGCCGGTGGCAAGAGGAATTTTATGTGGATCAATGTTTGCCAATGGGTTGCTCCATATCCTGCGCGTTGTTTGAAACGTTCAGTTCATTCCTGGAGTGGGTGGTCAGGGAGGTGTCGGGTTCGGATTCCATCATTCACTATCTGGATGACTTCCTGTGCGTGGGCCCTCCGTCCTCCAATGTGTGTGCGATTTTGTTGGCAACGTTGCAACACATCGCGGACAGGTTCGGGGTGCCATTGGCAGCTGACAAGACGGAGGGCCCGACCACGGTGTTGAGTTTTTTAGGAATATTGATTGATTCAGAGGAGATGGAGTGCAGGCTCCCGGCGGACAAGGTGGAGAATCTTCGGCTGGAGATTCGGGGTTTGATGGGGCGGAACAAGGTTCAGTTGCGGGCGTTGCAGTCCCTGTTGGGCAAATTGAACTTTGCCTGCCGCATCATTCCTATGGGTAGGGTGTTCTGCCGACGGCTGTCGGCAGCAACGGCGGGAGTGAGGTCTCCGACCCATTTTATTCGCCTGACGGGAGAACTGAAAGCTGATTTGCAGGTGTGGCACACGTTTCTGGAGGCATTTAATGGGCGGGCGATTTGGATGTCGGGACCGGTCAGCAATTTTGACCTGGACCTGGCTACAGATGCGGCCGGGTCCACAGGCTATGGGGCTTTCTTCAAGGGACGGTGGAGCGCGGAGGCGTGGCCCGAGTCATGGTTGGCAGCGGGTTTTGAAAAGAACCTGGTGCTGTTAGAACTTTTCCCGGTGGTGGTGGCAATTGAGCTTTGGGGGGCGGAGTGCAGGAATTTGAAAATACGGTTGAACTGCGACAACATGGGGGTGGTGCAAGTTGTTAACCGGATTTCCGGGTCTTCGTTGCCGGTGGTTCGGGTTGCTGCGCCACCTCGTGTTGCGCGGTTTACAATGGAATATTTTCCTGTATGCGGTGCACATTCCGGGAGTGGACAACAGACTCGCTGACGCTTTGTCTCGTTTTCAGTGGGACAGATTCAGAGAGCTGGCTCCACGGGCGGACAAGGAAGGGGTCCCATGCCCGGGTTGGATGTGGGGAATTGCGTTGGAATCGCAGCAGGTTGGATCAGGAAGTCGGTGAGTGGGTCGACGTGGTCTGCGTACAGGAAGGTATGGGAGGAATGGGCACGTTTTAAACGACTGGCGGACACAGAACTGGGGGAGGTGGAGACGGGATGGTTGGTCATATACTTTGTAGTCAGACATATGGAGAGTGGGGGGTCGGTTTCGGCTTTGGAGAAGAAACTGGCGGGTCTCGCCTTTTTGTTTAAGTTGGAAGGCGGGACTGATTTCACTAAGAGCTTTTGGGTCAAACAGGCGGTTAAAGGGTACAAAGAGGGACACCCACGCAAGGATGCGCGTAGGCCTGTGTCTTTTTCCGTGTTGCAGAGGATTTTTGGAGTCCTGGGGGAGGTATGTTCATCCGGATACGAGGTGAGTTTATTCCGGGCAATTTTTTCGGTGGCGTTTTTTGGCGCATTTCGTGTGGGGGAGCTGGTCAGTCCGTCGAAACGGGTGGCTGGGGGCCTCCTATTTGAGGATGTACGGGCATCGGAAGACAGGGTGGTTTTTCGGTTGCGGCGGTCGAAGACGGATCAGAGAGGAAAAGGGGTGGATGTGTTTTTATATCCCTTACCGGGTTCGGAGGTGTGTCCGGTGCGGGTGGTACGGGAGTTTTTGTTGGTGCGACCAGGGATGGGCGGCCCCTTTTTGATTCATGGGGATGGTTCATTTGTGTCGAGGTTTCAATTTGTGGCGATATTTAGGAGGTGCTTAAAAAAGGCGGGGTTGGATGAGCGGCAGTTTGCCTCGCACTCCTTCCGTATCGGGGCGGCTACTGAGGCGGCCCGGTGTGGGTTGGATGAGGCTGCAGTTAAGAGAATAGGGAGGTGGGAATCAAGGAGATTTCGCTCTTATGTGCGCCCACATATGGTGTTGGATTAAGTTTGAGTGGGGGCGGGGTTTTTCCCAGGTTATGATGTTGGGGGGTGTTTCTGATTATTATGGCTGCTGTTTTTGTCTTTCAGATGGAGGTCAGACACGCCTCGTGTGGATCATGGGGCATTCGTATGTGTGTAGGGGGGCCAGGAGAGCTGATGCTAGGCCAAATGGTAGGCAGCTGGGGATTTCCAGGCGGGAGGCAACGTTGAGGTGGTTGGGTATCCCTGGGATGGGGTGGTGCAGGGTGCTGCCGGAGGTGCAGCGCTATGCTCTGCTCGATCGTCCCCCAGATGTGTTGGTGTTACACGTCGGGGGGAACGACTTGGGGATACGGCCTATAGGGGACTTGATCTCGGCTGTTAAGGCGGACGTCTTGACATTCCGGGCATCTTTCCCGGGGATGCTGCTGGTATGGTCCGACATTGTTGCACGTACTAATTGGCGTATGGCAAGGTCGGTGGATCGGCTCAACAAGGGGAGGATTAAGGTTAATAAGGTTTTGGGAAGGTTTGTGGCAAAGCATGGGGGGTTGGTAGTGAGACACAGAGAGTTGGAGTTAAACGTGGGGCTATACCTGCTCAGGGATGGTGTTCACCTAACTGATGTGGGTATAGATTTGTGGATAATGGGGATACAGGAGGGTATCCAGAGGGCCCTGCGGGTGTGGAGGGGCCCTTAAGGAAAAGGTTTTTCCCTTTCGGGCTGTGGCGGTGTCCTTGGTCTTTGGATGGTGGCAGTTTACAGATGGAATGGAAAATGGTTGGGGGCTCATCTTGGGATGGGCCCATGATGGGGTTATTTGCAGTGGAACGGTGTCCGCTGTAATACGGTTGTGGTACACTGCGGGTTAAAAAGTGGGTGTCTCCGAGCTGGAGTCGGCTGGGGGCCGTGGATGGTAAAGGTATAGCAGTGTGGTGGTGGAATGGTTAATGGGGTACTGTCAAAAGACCAAGAGACTAGTGTTTAATAATAACAGTTTTGTAAGTATTGTTAATAAAGAAAAAGTTGGAATTTATTTGAAAGTATTTAATTTTGGTTAAAATATTTAATTTGGTTATATAAAATAAATGGCTGTTGTGGCCAATTTTACTCCAATATCTGTGTCGATCTCGTTAATGGGAAAAGGTTGAAGAGGTTAAGCAAAAAGGGGGTGAGGAGGTTAAGCTAAAGGGGTCAAGGGAGGGTTGGCCTATTAGAACTACACTAGTCATGGTCATTGGGAAGATTTATTCCCTTACAAATAGCTAAAAATATCAATGGTGTCAGTGGGAATTTCTGAGAGGCAGAAATTGCTCAAGGAACCCCCGAGCAACCTCTGGAGTAACCCCTGCACCAGTGTTTTGTATGTAGACTGGTTAATCCTTTAACCTCTTACCAACCAGCTGCCATCATTATACTGCGGCTGGACGGCTCTCCTGCACAAATCGCCGTAGGTGCTCTATTTGTGGGGGAAAAAAGGACATACATTTTGTTTGGATACATTGTCGCACAACCGCGCAATTGTCAGTTAAAGCGGCGCAGTGCTGTATCGCAAAAAATGGTCTGATCAATAAGGGGGCAAATCCTTCCAGGGCTGAAGTTGTTAAAATGTCACTAAACCCACATCATAAAAAATTATCAATAAAAAGGTGTATTACATGCTGTTCATACTATGAGATTCATTTTCAGTATTCAGCAAAACACCTGGTTCACACCTTTTGTGTGTCCCTAATTCAGCTAAGGATTTTGCAGCTGTGGTGGCAACTCTGCACATGCTCAGTTTTCAGTCAGTTTGTATGCTGAGCATTTCCTTCCAATCATATCTGAGTAGTCAATGTGACGATAGAGTCACACATGTGGGCATATACACAGTGGTAAAAAGCAGCCCACTCCCTCTCTCCTCATCCATGCCCACTAACCAGCTAAACACAATGGTGGTAGGATATTACATGTAGATTAATGGAGGCTTCACCTCCCTATTATTAAAAAGACACAGGTTGAAGGGGCATGACACAACCTGCGACTGTCAGAAATCTGCCCACACCAGGTTATTTCCACAAAATAATAAAGATTTGGATTTAAAATAGATATTTGTACGCCAATGTAAAATGACATATATTCATTATTTTTACTGTATTCTGTATTTGTTTTTTGAACATGTGACCAGTAGCAGAGGACCAGAAGCTGCTCCTGTTTATGTTACCCTGCAGACAGGCTCATAAGATCTGGGTCATGTGACAGCTGTATATCAATTAGGAAAAATGTACTTTAGATGTTTTATTTCTATTAAAAAAATTACAGTGCTATTAGCCACACACAGAAATACAAGGAATAATGTAAATTAAACAGTGTGTGTTTAGTATCACTTTTATAAAAGGAAGTTTAACCATTTTCCCTACCCATCTCAACAATATACACAATAAAAAATAAAAAAACAATATAGCTATGTCTTCTTTTCCCTCTTTGAACCTTAAGAAAAATAGAAGCTGAATATTTCCCATTCCCTCTTTCAAAAGCGCAATAACAAAACTGGACGCTACAGTCAGGATTCTGTAACATCAAATAGAAAACTTCAAATGTCCTTCATGATGTTTGAACAATTCTATTACAGTTGTAAAGGAAAAGCTTCTGGCATGTATTGTGCAAATAGTTTTTTGTGCAAAAGTCAGCCAGAGGGGTTAATATTCTACATAGTAGAGAAGAAAGGCAGCATCTGCTTTTAATAAATCGCCTTTATGCTGTAAACATGCAAGGACACAGCGATTTGGTCCTAGAAAGCATTTATCTTTGGGCCATGTACAAAATGCTAGGATAATTCATACCACATTGCCCCTGTGAATTTTTCCAACTTGGTTTTCCTATAACACAATACTATTACAGTATATGGTCTAAAAAGTTACAGATCAGTTCCGTCTACAGCATTGCCAAAATGCTAAATACAACATTAAACTTTTCTAAGTATGATACATAGTTCGGCATGGTTAACAATGAAGTATGTGGCGTAAAAACTCAACAAGAGATCCTCCTCTTTTATCCCCAATAAAAGTGGGCAGGAATGTGTAAAATGTGTGTTATTTTTTTTTTTTTTTTTTTTGTGCGTGAACTCGAGAGAGAGGAGCCGGACTGCAGGAGTTGGGAGTAGGCAGACCCTCCCCCCGGAGGCAATCGCCATCCTTCTCCATGCCCCTGGTGGCAATGGCGGGTGTGAAGGGGGGCCTCCCACTCACCCCGCCCTACCTGCTCCTCTTGGGAGCCCAACTGGGGCCCAACGGGACCCCAATGGGGCAGAGGGACTCCCCCTATGAGGGAGTGAGGGGGCCTAGCCCACCCAGCCCTGTAGGTCCTTCGCCTCTCTTTATTTTAAGAGACCGCATGGCCAAAGTGCATGTGTTTTAAACCAATTTTGTGTGCGTGCAAGTGTGGTGGTTTTTGTGGGGGGGGGGTGGGCGTACTAAGCACAGGCGTACCTTGCATAGCACACCCACCGGGAGCCGGGCTGAGACCACCAAACTCAATTCACATGTAGCCGAGACCGGGATCCGAACCCTTGGCTGCAGAGGTGAATGGCTTGTCAGCGCAGTGCCAATCACGTTGAGCCACCACAGCTCCCTTAAAATGTGTGTTATAACGTGTTTCCTAAGAGCCGGTTCACACAGGGGGCGACTCGTCAGGCGACTCAGCCGCCTGACAAGTTGCTATTCAATGGAACCGTTCTAATAGGAGCGACTCAAGTCACTCCGACTTAGTGGTTTTGCACAGAGCAGCCGGACCCTCCTCTTCTCGGGTCCCATGCCGGCATTCCTGGCCCCTCGCTCCTGATGGGTGCCCCCACAAGTAGCTTGCTGTGGGGGCTCCCAAGCAGGCAGGCTTCCGAGCCACTGCTCTGTGTGTCCATTCACACAGGGAGCCGCGGCTCGGTCCCACCATCTCAGTCTCCTAATTGGCTCACTGGCTGTGATTGACCCCAAACTCATGCACTGGTGAGCAGTCATGTTGGAACAAAATGTCCAAAATGTCTTGGTATTGCTGACACCTTAAAGGGGTAGTTCACCCAAAAACCTTTTTTTTTAACATTGATTGAGGCTCGTTTTGTCAAGGGGAATCGGGTGTTTTTTTTTTAGAATCGAAGCAGTACTTACCGTTTTAGAGATGCATCGTCTCTGTCGCTTCCGGGTATGGTCTTCGGGAAAGGGCGTTCCTATTTGATTGACAGGCTTCCGACGGTCGGATACCTCGCGTCACGATTTTCCGAAAGTAGCCGAACGACGGTGCGCAAGCGCAGTATAGAGCCGCACCGGCGCTCGGCTTCTTTCGGCTACTCGTGACGTGATGTATGCGACCGTCGGAAGCCTGTCAATCAAATAGGAACGCCCGGACCAGAAGACCATACCCGGAAGCGACGGAGACGATGCATCTCTAAAACGGTAAGTACTGCTTCGATTCTAAAAAAAAAAACACCTGATTCCCCTTGACAAAATGAGCCCCAATCAATGTTAAAAAAAGGTTTTTGGGTGAACCACCCCTTTAAGAGCTCACTGGAACTAAGGGGCAAAGCCCAATCCCTGAAAAACAACCCACACCATAATCCCTCCTCCACCAAATGATTTGAACCAGTGCACAAAGCAAGGTCCATTAAGACATGGATGAGCGAGTTTTGGGTGGAGGAAATTGATTGGCCTGCCCAGTGTCCTGACCTCAAACCAATAGATTATTTTTGGGATGAATTAGAGCAGAGACTATGAGCCAGGCCTTCTTATCCAACATCAGTGCCTGACCTCACAAATGCATTTCTGGAAGAATAGGCAGACATTACCATAGAAACACTCCTAAACCTTGTTGACATTTTAAACTTTTGAATAAATTGTTATATTTTTACTTAAAGTTTACTGGTTTACTGGTTTCCTGCTTGCCATTAAAATCCCATTTTCTATGGGGGTTTAATCTTTTTACCATTCCATCCCTAGCACCCTCACTACTGGTCCTTAAAGCCAAACTTTATTTTATAAAGGTAAGGGAAAAAAATATCTGTAAACTACTGTATTTATTGGCGTATAAAACTCACTTTTTTACCCTGAAAATAGATGGTAAACTGTACCTGTAGGTAAGATTTTTTCCTGAAACTTCCCTCTTAACGTAAGGCTGCATTTACACCTAATCGCGCGTCATGACCCGCGTCATGACCCGCGAATTGTGCGACAAATGTGATGCGTTTTTTAACGCGATCTGCGGCGACAAAACGCCTCGTTTTTAACCCCCATTTTTGGAGAGGTCCATCATCTCCTATGCCGAACGCCGAAGAGGCCTGAAAAAAAGGGTCCGGGACTTGTTTTGGGCTTCAGGCGTTCAGCGTGGAGATGTGAACCATCTCCATAGAGGGGAATGTTAAATTTCCCCTCCAGCGTATGCGGCGTCGAGCGTAAAAACGCCTAGATGTGAATGCAGCCTTAGGGTGCGTGTTATACGCCGATAAATAAGGTATTTCTGTATGTGTCCCCACTTGAGAGACTTGTTTCTTGTTTAAAAATAGGAAGCGAGATAAAATCTCACAACTTCCATCCAGTCTATTTGTGTGCCTAAGACCAGCCACAGATGGGACAAAATTTGGCCGGTTCAGCAGGAAGTTTCCCTACTATCAGAACACAATAGCACAGCAGGAAGATTCCCCCATTCACATCAAGTGTGGATAGGGTAATCGGATCTTTTTTTTTTCTTTCAACCCGCTGGCTGAACGATAAAAAAAAAACACATTAGCGCGACATTTTTTTACAGGTTTGTGATAGCCAATTTTCTGATCTCCAATGGGCTTGCCCACAAGCTCATTCAATAACTGCAAATGTCATCACTAGGACACCAGGATTTTTGTGTGAAGGGAAAATCATTTTTTAACAACTCTTCTTCTTCATGATGGGGTCTGGATAAGGTCACATAACTTCCTCTATATACACAATGGTTCCAGCACTGAAACTTGGCAGGGACCACTGAGTGCTGTTTTATGATGACATTAGGAGTGTTTTTGAAACTAGGACTAATAAGCACTATTCTAGCATAGTTTTAAAAGGACACCTGGGACTTTTCATAATCTTCTTCATCCCCTTACCATTAAAAGGGGAGACTGACTGCCACTGTAAGGCTTCCTACATCGGCCATTGGTCCCTCTCCCACACAGCCATACGACCTCTTTGCAGCCCATGTGATCAGGGATGTTCAGGAAGCAGACTCAAAATCGACTGGATATATGCAAACCGTGTCCTTCAGTCCACATTCACTAGATCTGGTTACATGTGTGCATATGAGCACTACACAGTCTCTGCTTAAGTGTGTAGCTGCTGCCTTAGCCTGAAACAGGCCAGGTTCCTTGTATCATTAGGCTATCTGTACAGGACTCTGTGGGAAAACCATGATATCCTGCTTTGTGCTGTCCAGGGAATGGTGTAGTGCCCTGGCATCAAACACTTCAGGCTCTGCCAGAATTCCAGGCGACCAAGCCTTGAACAACGCACCTCACGCTCCGCCAGAGCTTCAAGTGAACAAGCCTTGAACAACGCACTTCAGGCTCTGCCAAAATTACAGGTGGCCAAGCCTTGAACAAGCGCACTTCAGGCTCTGCCAGAGCTCCAGGTGAACAAGCCTTGAACAACGCACTTCACGCTCCGCCAGAGCTCCAGGTGAAAAAGCCTTGAACAACACACTTCAGGCTCTGCCAGAGCTCCAAGTGAAAAAGCCTTGAACAAATGCACTTCAGGCTCTGCCAGAATTCCAGGTGAACGGGCCTTGAACAACGCACTTCAGGCTCTGCCAAAATTCCAGGTGGCCAAGCCTTGAACAAACGTAACTCAGGCTCTGCCAGAGCTCCAGGTGAACAAGCCTTGAACAAACGCACTTCAGGCTCTGCCAGAGCTCCAAGTGAACAAGCTTTGAACAAACGCACTTCAGGCTCTGCCAGAATTCCAGGTGAACGAGCCTTGAACAAACCCACTTCAGGCTCTGCCAGAATTCCAGGTGAACAAGCCTTGAACAACGCATTTCAGGCTCTGCCAAAATTCCAGGTGGCCAAGCCTTGAACAAACGCAACTCAGGCTCTGCCAGAATTCCAAGTGAACAAGCCTTGAATAAACGCACTTCAGGCTATGCCAGACCTCCAAGTGAACAAACCTTGAACAACGCACTTCAGGCTCTGCCAGAGCTCCAGATGAACAAGCCTTAAACACCACACTTCAGGCTCTGCCAAAGTTCCAGGTGACCAAGCCTTGAACAATGCAAAGTGCACTGAATTAGACATGTGGGCCACAGGTTGCATGTTGGGCAGCAGGGATTTAAAATTTAATGTGCTATCCAACCCAAAAGCAAAACATATTGCAGCTTACCATTTCACAGATGTGCATTGGTTTTCTTTTTTAGTCTGTCTTTCTTCTATTTTCATCTGGTGATCCAGCCAGTAAGTCTGATTTTTCAAAAGAATAACATCTCCAGCAGTATGTATCATTTATAGAGAGATGAGGCAAGCCATTTAACACTAGCAGGGATTCTTATAATGATCATCTTTTATGTAAAACCTTTATCCCCCAAAAATCTTTTTTTTTTTGTAACTGAGTTTGGCTTCGATTTTGTAGTGTATTTTAATCTGCTAGTACGTCTAAAACTCCTCTCCTCCCATACTGACATTGCTGCTGTCCAAAGATGCCCCCTTGTCCTCTTTGATCCATAGTGTAGGCACTCTAATACATGAGGTGTGTTACTGGCCACATCACCAGGTGAAAACATGGATGACAGTGATTTTTTTTTTTTAATCCATTGGATATGTTTTATAGCAGAATAAGTAAAAAAAAAAAAACAAGTAAAAAAATATTGCTTTTTTTTCAGTCTTTTTCCGTTTATATATTACAAAAAAAAAAAGTGGTGATCAATTAACACCAAAATAAAGCTTTAAAATTGCATGACAAAATAATTAAATAATACAAATCGGATTTTTTTTTTTTTTTTTAATAATTGTTATCCTTACATCAGAGCAGCAAATGATAAACAGCAATCATCTGCCAGAAGAGATGTCAAAGTGTAAGAGGCACACTAATAAAGCCTCAAGCTAGAGCAATGTCTTCTGTCTCATCACTGTCAAAATGTTTCTAACATGACAGATACCACTCATAGCCAAAAGCAATTTGCTTTATAACTAAAAACTTTCAAAAAGGTCACACAGACTACTTTCTCACATAACAGAACTTGTTGTAACCTTATTATTTTACAGAAAAGTAGAATACTTGTGGATCAGCTGTTGCTTTCTATCTGCTGCAAGTTCCACAGGGAGTATAACTGTGTCCCAAAGGGGACACAATTGGCGTAAGATCTAATTTCTTCCTCCAGCGATGTACTATTCTACATGCCACCTAATACTGAGGTTAAAACTATAAGGCCGCGTACACACGATGATACATGTCCGCTCAAACATGTCCGACGGACCGTTTGCAGCGGACATGTCTCATCGGATTTTGGTCAGATGGCGTGTACACACCATCGGACCAAAATCCCCTCGATTTGAGGACGCGATGATATGGCGGTGACGTTGACGCCTCCACGTCACCAAACCCGTAAATAAAATGCTTCCGCGCATCCGTCTGACCGGTTTCAGCAGATAAATTTGATCGTGTGTACGCGGCCTAGGAGTTGATTTACTAAAGGCAGATATAGTACACTTGGCTCCAGAGCTTAGTAAATGACACGATATTTCATTTTGCAAATACTTAATCACATGCAAGGAAAATAAAAAACAGCAGAGCTTCCCCTCAGATCTAGAGCAAATGCACTTGCAGTACACAGTAGATTTGTCTTTAGTAAATCAACCTTCCCGTGTCCTAGTGCAGGGATCTCCAAACTACGGCCCTCCAGTTGTTCAGGAACTACAATTCCCATCATGCTTAGTCATGTCTGTGAATGTCAGAATTTTACAATGCCTCATGGGAAATATAGTTCCGAAACAGCTGGAGGGCCGTAGTTTGGAGATCCTTGTCCTAGTGCCTCGGCATCAAGTGGTTAGTAAATTCATGATTACCAGCAGTAGCATGGAGCAACGTGATGTAGGGAGCAGGCCTTGATTACCTTTCAGAGAATCAGTAACCATATTTATTGGCGTATAACACACACATTCACTTTAAGAGGGAAGTTTCAGATTTTTTTTTTAGCTTAGAGTAAAGAATTGTAAGGCAAAATAAGGGTCAGTGCCCATCAATGCAGCCTAATCAGTGCCCATCTGCAGCCTCACCATCCACATGCATGCAGCCTCACCATTGCCATCAGTGCAGCCTGATCAATGCCCATCTGCAGCCTCAGAGGGGACAGGGAGGGGATTGGGACAAGCGCCAACAGATTACGAACAGCAGAATTTCCTGTTTACGTGGGGGCCTCTTTAATACAAAGATCCAACTGCTATGATAGACAAAACAGTGGTCCAATGGCGGCCCAGGAGACAGGACTTCCCATTACAGAGGCTGCCAAGTAAACAGGAGATTGTCACTGTATGTAATCTGATAGCACTCGTCCCGCCCCCTCTGGGATTCGTTGGAGGCCACAAAAGAGATATATATATATATATATATATATATATATATATATATATATATATATATATACACACACACACACACATATATATATATATATATATATTCAAATCACCAGTGGGGCCACATTAAACCGAAACGTGGGCTGCAACTGGCCCACAGGCCAGACTTTGGACATGCCTGACATAGACCATCCTCCACACCGCCATCGACGTTGTCCCTTCCACACTTGCGCTCCATGACTGATTAAAGCCTTGCTTTCAGATCGCCCCAACTGCAGGTTAGTCTTCCTGTTTTCTATTGCAGACAGCTTTACCCTGGATGCCTGCATACTTAGATGTGCCTCTTTAATCATCAACTATGTGAGTTGCTCTCTTCTCTTTTATACTCTGTAGCTCCTGCTGGATTTTGCTTCTAATCCCATTGTGGAGGCTTCCATTTGCGGATGGACATTTTATGGTTACACAATCACATTGCTATAATCTTTGTATATAGACTATAAACTGAAGGTCCTATGAATAAATGGTTGTGGAACGAATCATCCAAGTTTCCATTATTTCTTATGGGGAAATTTGCTTCGATATACGTGCTTTGGATTACAATCATGTGTTTCCGGAACGAATTATGCCCGCAATCCAAAGATTTTACTGTACTGCCGAGAGAAAAACCTTGTCTCTAAATAAGAAATGTTCACATTTATTTCCTTTTGTACAGATCAGATGATCACACGTGAATCTCTCCAATTAGTTTCAAGTTACAAACAAAACAAACGAAAAAAAAAAAAAAGTTACTTTTCCTGCTATGCCATTTTCCATACAAGGTCACACTGAAGGAAAATAATGTTCCTTCACACAAGACTTTAAACTTTCCAGATGCTTTTTAATATTTATACATTATTATCTCTGGAAGCTCAAAACCCCATGTTATTTTTCATAAATGTTGCTGCCTATAGTCAACTTATGAACAAATCGGAAGTCTACAATATGTTTTTATTACGAACAATTTTGTTAGTTTTTTCCCGTAGGACAATGTATGTATCATACAATCCTGTCCCACGAAAAAAAAAAAAAAAAAAAACTAAATTGTTTCAATAAATATTTTATTTGTACAAACAATGATTAAAATAGAAAAAACGTTACATAAAAAAGCAGCTGTTCTGACATCAGGATACATCCTCCCAACAGGGGGTGACAGAGTTACCACAATACCCGTATAACCACTGGTGGGGGTAAACTGTATACAAATATCCACCAATAAAATGTCTTCATCTAGTACTCCTTGCCAGGGGGGATCAAACATGTTTAAATTTTCTCCTTACAAATCTACTTCAGAAGAAAGGGTATTTTTTTTTTATATCTTTAATATGTTAGCATTAACCATAGCCTCAGAGCATTTGGCCGGCCAAAGACCAGAGCACTTTTGGCGATTCGGCACTGCGTCGCTTTAACTGACATTTGCTTGCAACGTGGCTCCCAAACAAAATTTACGTCCTTTTTTCCCCACAAATAGAGCTCTCTTTTGGTGGTATTTGTTCACCTCTGCAGTTTTTATTTTTTGCGCTATAAACAAAAATAGAGTGACAATTTTGAAAAAAAAAAGCAATACTTTTTGCTATAATAAATATCCCCAAATGATATATATATATATATATATATATATATATATATATATATATATCTATATATATATATATTATATATATATATATATAGATATATATACACACACACACACACAATATATATATAAGGGTTGTCCCGATACCGATACTATACTCGGTATCCGGACCGATACAGAGTATTTGCGGGAGTACTTGTACTCCCGCAAATACCCCCGATACCGAAATAGAATACTTCACCCACCCCCCCCCCCCCCCGCCGCTACTGCCGCCGCCGCATACCACCGTTAATCCCGGTGCATGACAGCAGCGAGCATTACAAGCTTCTGCTTGTATACTTGTAAAGCCGGCGCCGCCATGTATACGCAATCCCCCTCTCGTGATTGGACGGATCCGTCCAATCACGAAAGGGAGAGTGTCTATACACGGCAGCGCAGGCTTTACAAGTATACAAGCGAAAGCTTGTAATGCTCGCCGTTGTCATGCACCGGGATTAACGGCAGCAGCGGCGGCTTTGCAGCACATCAGGTATGGGATACAGGACATGGCTACATATGTGGGGACAGAACATGGCTACATATGTGGGGACAGGACATGGCTACATATGTGGGGACAGGACATGGCTACATATGTGGGGGGGGGGGCATGGCTACATATGTGGGGGGGGGGGACATGTCTGCAATATGTGGGGGACATGTCTGCAATATGTGGGGGACATGTCTGCAATATGTGGGGGACATGTCTGCAATATGTGGGGGGGGACATGTCTGCAATATGGGGGGGACATGGCTGCAATATGTGGGGGACATGGCTGCAATATGTGGGGGACATGGCTGCAATATTTCGGGGACATGGCTGCATTTGGGGACACATTTAAAAAAAGTATCGGTCCAATCCCGCGCAAGGGGGAGTGTCCTTTACAGCGGCGGCAGCGGCGGCAGCAGCAGCGGCTTTGCGATATACGGCGGCGGGGCAAGTATTCTATTTAGGCATCGGGGGTATTTGCGGGAGTACAAGTACTCCTGCAAATACTCGGTATCGGTCCCGGTGATTAACGCGGCAGCGGCGGCGGCATCATCATCATTAGGTATGGGGGACATGCCGATATATGTGGGGGGGACATGGCTGCATATATGTGGGGGGACATGGCTGCATATATGTGGGGGGACATGGCTGCATATATGTGGGGGGACATGGCTGCATATATGTGGGGGACATGGCTGTATATATGTGGGGGTACATGGCTGTATATATGTGGGGGACATGGCAGGATATATGTGGGGGACATGGCTGCATATGTGTGGGGGACATGGCTGCATTGATGTGGGGGGACATGGCTGCATTGATGTGGGGGGACATGGCTGCATTGATGTGGGGGGACATGGCTGCATATATGTGGGGGACATGGCTGTATATATGTGGGGGTACATGGCTGTATATATGTGGGGGACATGGCAGGATATATGTGGGGGACACAGCTGCATATGTGTGGGGGACATGGCTGCATATGTGTGGGGACATGGCAGCATTGATGTGGGGGACATGGCTGCATTGATGTGGGGGACATGGCTGCATTGATGTGGGGGACATGGTTGCATTGATGTGGGGGACATGGCTGCAATTATGGGGGGGACATGGCTGCAATTATGGGGGGGACATGGCTGCATTTGGGGACACATTTAAAAAAAAGTATCGGTATTCGGTATCGGCGAGTACATGAAAAAAAGTATTGGTACTTGTACTCGGTCCTAAAAAAGTGGTATCGGGACAACCCTAATATATATATATATATATATATATATATATATATAAACACATTTTTTTCTCAGTTTAGGCCGATGTGTAGTCTTCTACATATTTTTGGTAAAAAAAAAAAAAATCGCAATAAGGGTTTGAAGAATGCGATATAATAATATATATATCCTCCATTGTAACCTATAATATATATAGCTGTTTATTGATTGGTTTGCACAAAAATTATAGCGTCTACAAAATAGGGGATAGTTTTATGGTATTTTTATTTATATTTTATTTTTTTACTAGTAATAACGGCGATCAGTGATTTTTATTGTGACTGCGACATTATGGTGGACACATCGGACACTTTTAGCGCTATTTTGGGACCATTCACATTTATACAGCGATCAGTGCTAGAAAAATGCACTGATTACTGTGTAAATGTGACTGGTAGTGAAGGGGTTAACCACTAGGGGGCTAGGAAGGGGTTAAGTGTGTCCTAAGGAGTCATTCTAACTGTTAGGGGGCATGGCTACGGGTGACATGTCACTGATCGCTGCTCCCGATGAGAGGGAGCAGACGATCAGTGACCTGTTACTAGGAAGAACGGGGAGATGTTTTTTTTTACACTGACATCTTCTTACCACCAGGGGTAATGGCAAATTCTGCATGGCCAGCAATCCAACAGGGTGTGTGTGTTGACTTTGTTTTTTATAGAATTTGTATAAAAAAAAAAAAAGTTTATATATATATAAAGAGACTAAAAACGGTATAATATATATATATATATATATATTATACCGTTTTTAGTCTCTGGAGTCTACAAGAGGCTCGCTCATCAGCCTTCCTGTAACATATTGTGCTTAGTGGGTAAAAGTTCATTCTAGCACTGCGTTTCACAAAAGCCACAGAGTCTCAATGGAAAGTTCTTAAAGGAAGCTCCTTGATGAATTTAAAGTATAGAAGAGCAATGCAAGCCAGGCTATTAAAACAACTCTTTCAATCTACAGTCATATGATTGTCCTGTGTGTATCGGGCTTACGGCGTTACTAACCCCAGGACTCTGCATTCACTATATCTGATCTCCCACAGTACATAGAACATGGAAATGCAATTATTTTAGTAAATATATATTTTTAAACTGCATGGATCGTTTTACAAGACGAGGGGTTACAATCACTTTAACATCTCTGGGTCTGCCAAGCTTGTAAAAACATATCTAAAAATACATATAGTAGATCATTTAAATAAGACACACACACATATTTAAAAAAATAAGACAAACATTTAAATATAGTGATCATCATAAAACACTCATAGTACAAAAGTGCCAGAGCATTAAGGTATCTTACATCCCTATCATGTAAATTCATAGCCTTCAACTTCCCTTCAAGTTAAAAAAAGCAACACAAAGAGACAGTCTTCTGTCTGTAAATCAAATTACAGTGCACTCAAATGGCGTCCATTAAAAATAGTGAAAAGGATTTCATTACTGTAATAATACACACAAATCTATAATAAAAATACATCGCTAACAACATAATCTAATTTAATGGACAATTATTTGATTACACTTTACAATATTACAGAATATGAAACATGCTTTATATGTATGTAGAGAGGGAGAGAGAAGGAACAAAGACATAAGAATTGTATGACATTGAAACATGTTCCTATTAATTATACACACGGTTTACTTCCTTCTGGTTGATTTCAATGCTATAATGAAATACTAATTCAAAACAGAGCCTTGCTATCCCCTAGCTATCACTGCCAGGGGAAAAAATATAATAAAAATAAAAATATAAATATGTGCAATAAGAGTATTACATCTTTTACAGCTCTCTGGTATATTTCTATAGGGGAATCCTCTAGTCTAGAGAGAACCCAACTAGTGACAAGGAAACCACAAGTTAACTGTGATGTGGCATCAAACAACTTTTCTGCAGGTGCTGTAGGTGTTCGAAAAAAACAAGGCAGGTGTATAATACATGTTTTACACCCCAGAAGCCAGCTGTACATCCAATTTTTTTATTTAAAACAAATTAAAAGGCTATTTATTTGCATACAACTTGTTTGATAGTTCTCATCAATGCAAGGACCTTTTATCAAGGTATGAACTTACAATACAATACAACTAGCATTAAACACTAAAATCTGCCATATCTGTGCTCACTCTTTAGAAAATACTCAGTAAATCCAGTGTCCGTTTAAAAATAAAAATAAAACGAACCCAGTTAAAATAGTACTAAAGAGTTTATTTTTTATTTATTTATATTATTTATATTTTGTCCCAGAAGATTGTAGAGAGAGTGGGGCCACCCAAGGGGAGAGGAGGAGTTGCCTAGGTGACCAGAAGACTGAAATACCTGTAAAAAACAGATACAACCCCCCCCCCCCCCCCCCCCCCACAAAAAAAATACATGCCAAACGTGAGATGTAAGGGAGCAGTAAAGCAGAAGCTCCACTTTTGGGTGGAACTCCGCTTTAAAGAGAAGGGTTTTCAGGGATCGTCTAAAGATGGATAGATTAGGGGACAATCGGACAGATCGAGGTAGGGAGTTCCAAAGGATGGGAGAAGCTCTGGAGAAATCCTGGGCATGGGAGGAGGTGACAAGGGAGCCAGAGAGCAGGAGGTCTTGGGAGGACTGAGGAAAGAGCCTTGGTTGGCATTTTAAGACTAGGTTAGGCAGAGTTGTGGATGGCTTTGTAAATTGTTATTACTTTGAATGATATGAATGTCACAAAAACATATATGGAGGCTGCTACTGGTTGTCTGGAAATGTTAGTTTGCTAGATGCCCAACAAGTTATCATCTGTCATCATTTGCCAATTTGTTAGGCACTCGGTGTAGTAAAGCAACAGGATCAGTATGAAAGTCAGGCAACTAGTATTTTCAGCAGGAGAGGTTAGCATTGGCAGCCTCCACATTTCTCTAATGACATATTTCCTTTAAAAGTGTCCTGCAGTTGATGTATGTTAAAAAGATAATTTCCCTTGACTTCCTCTGCAGCAGTTACTTCAAATCAGATAAAAAGGCACATCCACTAGAACAATGTACTTTTCACTGTTTTAATACTGGACACATAACAGTTTTTAAAACTCTCAGCTGTTTCCTGAGTCCCCTCCAACTCCTCCACATTCTACAGTTGTTGGTTTGGAAAAAGAGGAATTGCAAGTATCAAAACAAGCATTTGTCACTAGTTTCTAAAATAACAATGATGTGGAAACAGACATCAGAGACAGAAGAGAAGAGCGCACAGTGTATCAGATTCAGTAATCTAACCTGCAAAATGTGGCTGCTATGTATTTGTTTGTTTTTTAAACCGAGATCTGCTGTACGTTTTTAAGAATCCAGCAAAGAGACGGTGATAGGGCAGAGAATGGTGGAGAGATGCGGACTGCCTCACTTTACTGAGAGGGACAGTCATTCTTCGCACTATGAACTCACCAACCACTTATACTAGAACTTCCCCCTCTCACCTTAACCACTTCAGCCCTGGAAAGATTTACCCCCTTGATGACCGGTCCATTTTTTGCAATACGCCACTGCGTTACTTTAACTGACAGTTGCGCAGTCAATTATATGATTGATTTGCATTCGCCAAACAATGCAAAGTTGCTACAGACCCCTTCCTCAGGCAGGAGTGACAATCAACAGAAACATCCCCTCAACAATTCTCCCCCAAAAAAGTGATGCAGTAAAACAACCCAAAGTATAGGGTTCCATAAAGCAATCTCACAGGGTTTCACTTTTCCTAAAAAATCGCCAGTATACGGCTCATCAGATCACAGTATAATTAAATGTGATGGCCAGGATCAGGTGCTGTCCTGCAGTAATTGGGGGTTTCTAATTGGGGCGACTGGGTATTTAAACTTGGGGCTGTTACTGTTCATTTTCACAGCTACTATGGTTTGCTGGTGATCCTTCACATTTTGGACTAATGATATTACCGACACCTTCCTTGTACTCATACCAGCATACAAAAATCCCCAAGTCTAACTAGTCTTAAAAAGGCTCCCTTCCCTACCTATTCTGACTAACCTGTGTAAGAAAAATTTGTATACTTACCTACTCTGATTCTGCTCTGGTCCAGTCACATGATCTGCCCCCTGTGTCAAGCAGGGCAAAGAAGCCTCAACAGCGACTGGTAATGACTCGAAGCGGTGACGTCACCCAAAGGCTTAATGTTGCTCATTCGCTGTCAGCGTTTCCTCCTATCCTTCACAGCAGCCGCTGCTGGCTGACAGGGGAGCTAAATTATGTACTGGACCAGAGCCACCTATAAATATTTAGATCTTTCTTATACAAGCAAGTCAAAATAGGTGTTGGGGGGTGGGGTGGGGGGTAATTTTTAAGAGTAGTTCAGTTTAGAATCCTACTTTAAAAGAGACATTTTTTTTTTTTGCAGTTTCATAATTACCTAGGTAGATGCAGCATCGGTGCAGTGAATTTCCCGGCGCCTCTGCACTGAGTACCGAGTGATCGAGCACTGTCGATGGGTCGGTTCTCTCAGCTCCCTGAGCTGCGCCCCCCCCCCCACGCTCAATGGAGCATTGAGCTGTGTAGGGGGTGGGGAGCGGGAGTTTTAGTCTCTCAGCAGCTCACTAAAAGGCTGAGACGGGCATCAGTTCAAGCACCTGGCGGGTCCAAACTTTACTGTTGCAATGACGCGGTGCCTGGACTGATTTCTGCGACGTCAGCAGAGAGCGGACTTCAGCCCACTCTCTGCTGAAAACAGGTCACAGAAGTCCACAGAAGAGAAGCCGAGCCAAAACGAGCTCATGCTGGACTTCTTTAACATCTACCCTGTAAACAGATGTATTTTCTTCTGTAGGATTTGCCACTTTTAGACCCCTTTCACATTGAGGCTTTCACACTCGGGTGGTGCAAGCATCATCTTTGGGGCATATTTGGAGAGCTGTAAAAAGCACTCCAAAAACACCCCTGCTCATTGAAATAAATGGACAGTGCCTCCAAAGCGCCTTAAATGCGCAGCAAAACAGGTATTTTTTTTATTTATTTTTTAAGGTCACTTGACAAAAGCGACCTGCCAGTGTCTGAAAAACACCGCAAAAACGACCAGCACTTTAGCAGAGATTCAGTGTGAAAGGGGTCAGACTAAAATATTTACTTTCCTTTTAGTCTAGTTTAACTGAACTGGGCACAATAAAAGTGAGCATTTCGATGTGCCTATATAGTCAATTTGAGTCTTCAAATGTAAAAAATGATATACCATGTTAGAAAATAAAAGCAAAACTTGATATGGATCTCATCTCCTCACAAGGTACAGACCACATTACTGAATGCTCAATGAATCATATATGCGGCACGATACATTTGGAGCCAGAAAATTGATTGCTTAAAATTTCCAATGCCCAACTATGTAGTCTATCTGTAAGAGTTTTACCTTTTTTTTTTTTTTAGATCAGTCTGATGAAGAAAAAAAAAAAAATGGCGCTACAGTTCTTCAAAGCTGCCAAGAAAAAAAAAACAACTAGTAAAAGTTCCATTTTTTTTTACACAGATTTAGCAAGACAGACTGCAAAAAAAAACAGCAAAACCAGCAAACCATTTTAATGTACTTTATTTAACCAGGTATGATCAATAGAATGATTTAAATCATTGGCTTAACCAATTACACTGAGTAAATATTTTACCACGTGTGCTTTAGCATTTCTTCATAAACGGAGAAAAGAACTGAAACACAGAAGACTATTAGCTGGATTGCATTCTGATGTCTACACCAAACGGAAACTAAGCACAAAGCAACAGATGGGCTTTAACTATAATGTCTCATTCTGCCAGACTGTTATGGTGTGTGGAAAGTCAGTCTGCTCACTAACTGCCACTTGGAAAAAATATGCTGACATATAAAACCCAATAATGAAAATAAAATATGTGCCTACAATTACAAAGCCAGTGTTTTTAGAAAAATATTCTATTTTACTATTCCATATAGAAAAGTGTAGATATAAAGGATGTAAAAAGGAGTTCCTAAAACGTAAAGACTTTCACAGAAGTAGCGCCGGGCGTCGGTGATTTTGGCGGCGCTTTACCGTAGTTTCAGCGCCACTTTTCGGCCACTAGTGGGGCGCTTTTATCCCCCGCTAGCGGCCTCAAGAGAGGTTGCTTGCAGAGGTTTTTTGGACGTCCTGCCAGCGCACCGCTCCAGTGTGGAAGCCCTTGGGCAATCACATTGGAGTGACAGGAGAGGTGCTTTACAGGTGCTATTTTTAGCGATATAGCGCCTGTAAAGCGCCTCAGTGTAAAATGGGTCTAAAAAAACAGGGTGTGCTCACCAGTAAGGTGGCCCCAGTGTCAAAAGGCCTCTCAAAAAAGGATCATCAAAAATGGCCAGGATAGGAGAAGTTATACAAACTACCCATCTACACTTTACGTACGAACACACATTGGCGCTTAGGAACAAAAACAGAGACAAGATTCTCCAAACTATGGCACCCATGGTTACACTGGTTCAAAACGAATCCGCTACTTCCTTTGCCCCCAGACTGTTTAAGCTAACTACCCAGGAATATTAGGATAAGCTGTATATATCTTTGATAAATGTCCTGTTTCTCTTCCTACACCACTAGTACTAGTACTAACCTAAACTTATAGCTTGTCTGGCTCTTACCTCTGGGGAGTGGGATACGGCCTGGATCCTGGACACAGTAGTGATCCCGCAAGGCCTAACCCTGTTACCCATGGTGTACCATGTATGAGATACCGTTTAACCTGTCTTACTGTTGAATGCTGACTTAGAAGTTACGCCCTGTACCACGCCACATACAGTGTTGTCCGTACTCCTTGTATACCATGTAATGTTCACATGTGGTGCATTACAGGCTAAATGCCTGCATGTTTGTATGTTCTTTTTGAAAAACCGAATAAAAATGTATTGTTGAAGAAAAAAAAAATGGCCAGGATAAAGTAAAGAAAGTGCCAATTCAAAGATGTTTTTACCGATCCTCATTTTATCCTTGTGGCATATCGCATAGCATATCAAGGAAGCACTATAAACTGTAATAAATAAGAAAAACAGCAAAGCACTGGGCAAATAAGACATTTATAAATAATAAAATGTACTTTAAAAAGATGTAAAGGTCAGTCACAAAGTATTTGCCAGGTAGGTATAAATGAACAATTCCTCAATGGTAGCTGACAAATCAAAGTGGATGGTACAGAAAGCATACTGGGGCGCTCTAGCCACAACCACATTGAAGACGAGGTGTATAGCCACAAACATTCAATGCCCACTTTGTAGACTCACATCGGCTTCGCCTCTTCCTCAGCATCTCAAAACATTTTCAGTGCGATTGTGGCTGGAGTGCACATGTATTCACCATCATATGTGGTCTACCATTGAGGGAGTTTGAATTGCTCATTTATACCTACATGGCAAATTACATCAACTTGGCACTTGCCTTACATTTTGTGAGTGCAATTCTTTCAAATTATTTTATCATCAATAAATGTCCTATCTAGTGTGTTTTGTGTTTATTGTGTCCACAAATGTATAGAGTATGCCTACACCAAATCTAAAACTGCTACTTATCTCTAAAGTCAGACACGCAAGTGTCAAAAAAAAGGACCTTTAAAGTGTTTCTAAAGCCATTTTTTTTAATTAACATAATAAATATGGTATACTCACCTGCTCTGTGCAATGGTATTGCACAGAAAACCACAAACCTCCTCTTCTGGGGTTCCCCACTGGAGATCTTGGCTCTCCTCTTCTACGTTTTCCCCCATAGCAAGCTGCTCGCTATGTGGGCAGACGTGCAGGCTCCCTCCCAAGCTAGGCATTAAGGTAAAAAACTTTTTAGATGTAGAACCACTTTAATACGTCAGCGAAGCCTGCAAGCAACAAGTATCCAGTAAATCTAGTGGATGTCATATGTTTCTGCTTTTACAAAAAAGCTTCATCAGCCACTATTTTGCAAAAATATCCCTCGTTATACTCTTGCTGTAACCAAAACGATTTTGGTCCAGCTTGAGGATAGGCAATGATACCATACTAGTAGTGTTCTCCAAAGAAAAGCTGAGGAAACAAGAAGGGGGTAGGCCCAAAACATTTAATCTAGTAAGTGTACCAAGCATGGTGTATTCTCCATGTGGTGAATTCAGGGTGCGAAGAGTAGGTAGGAAAGGGATGCTTGAAATCCCTCCTAAAAATGTAACCCCTTTCTTTGCTCATTTAAGATGAAAAGTAAAACAACATTTTTTTTTTTTTCTGATGCCTTTTCTTAGAAATGACTACATCTTTAAATTGGGGTTTCCTGTAATAACATAACATGCAGTGGGGAAAACACATGTTATCAGGCATGCCTTGCACGCTTCACTGGTTTTCAGGAAATGCATTCTCCAAAACAGCTGATTGAACACTTGGCTACCAGAACCCTGATCATGCCTACAGCAGCCTGCTGTGTGCATAATGACCTTCATGAAAGGGGCTATTCTATCAGTGAATGGCATGGAAAAGGCCATCTCAATCTGTGCCCAGCACGGAAAAATTCTCTCAAACATCTGATTCACACATCATTTTATCAATGGGCTGGCAGCTAGTTTATTAACTCTGCACATGAGCTTGTAAGAAAGCATATTGCTAAAAGTGATCATATATACAGAAAATAAATAGTTGTGGAATATATAAAAGGCTATGTTTAATAAAATAGTAATACTATGAAAAAATTGCACCCGTCAAGACAATCTACAGTAGGTCTATAAGTGCCGGTTCACACTTAAGCGTGTTGATACCGAATGCGATGCATTAAACAAAAACTAGGGGCCAGATTCTCATAGAATTTCGCTTGCGTATCGTAAGCCATTTACACTACGCCGCCGCATCGTACTAGAGCAAGTGCCGTATTCTCTAACCATTTGCTCCGTAGTTTGCGTTGGCGTAGCGAAAATGGCCCAGCGTAAGCCCGCGTAATTCAAATGAGGCGGCTTGTATTTAAATGAAGCGTGCCCCCGCGTCGAACGAACTGCGCATGCACCGGCTGGGGAAAAAGCCCAGTGCGCATGCTCCAGCTCACGTCGGAAAGCATCGTTGAAACCGACGTCAAAACGACGTGAGCGTCACTATGCAATGCCCCTATTCGCGAACGAGTTAGTAAAATTACGTAAGCGACTGAAAAAGCCGACGCTGACCCGACGCCATACTTAACATGGCATCTGACGGCACCCGACGGTACTTCGTAAGGTTACTCCACATAGAAGCTGGGGTAACCTTACGTGGACGAAAACGACGTACGCGACGACGGGGCGGCGTAAAAGCGATCGGGAATCGGCGTACTAGCCTCATTTGCATATGCAAATGAGAAAACAACGTAAAGGCCACCTAGTGGCCGGAGTTGTCATTACAACTACGATGCGCAAGTGTAATGGTTTTACACTTGTCGGATGTTGAAGCGTATCTATGCAAAAGTGATGCTAAGCATCACACGCATAGATACGAGGCAAAAAAAAAACGGCGATACGACGGGGTATCTGAGATACTCCGTCGTATCGCCGCTGAGAATCTGGCCCTAGATTCGCATGTCATCCAAAAAGGTATTGTTTTCAATGATGGTCGATCACACCTATGCATTGCGATTCCTCTCTGAATGCGATGCGATGAAAAAAAGAGTATTGTGCAAGTTTAGAGCGTTGTGTTGTGAATTTAGTCACCATAGATATGATTGTAAATCGTTCTGGAATCGCATTTGATGGTTCACATATGTGCGAATTCCACCACACTATTCTCCACAAAAAACAGGAAGTACACAGGAAGTTGACACCTTTTTTTTTACATTATGATGCCACTGGCTAGAAAAATTAAATCGCAGCTATGTCCCATTAAAATTTTTGGTCTATTAAATAAAACAAAACAGACTATATGTTATGTTTAAATAGAAATCTCCACATACAAGCACACGCTAAAGCCGATCAGGTGTTCCGTCAGATTTGGCGACCCGTCAGAACGTGTAACGGAAGTGACGGTTTGATTTGACGCAGCCATCTTGCTACACCCTGTACCTGTCCACAGTAAGGATAGAGTGAGAAGGGGGCAAGTAGACATATTGTCACACCCACCGGAGTTTTGTATTTTACACTTATTTAGAACATTAAACTGAGGTTATATGATGAAATACAATATGTAGCACTCCATCTGAATGTTTAGATATTGAAATTTAAAAGAATCCATACCAGATGCAAAAGGGCCCATTATGGATTGGTGAGGGACCCCCACACCATTTGTTTTTTCTTCACATTTTTTTTTTACATTGAGCCGTCCAGCTGGGAAGCCTTCTGACAACTGAGAACTTATCCGTTGTTAAAGCGGGGGTTCACCCTAAAAAAAAATTTAACACTACAATGATCAGACTCCTGAGAGGGACATTATGCTGGTGTTTTTTTTTTTCCTACATACCGTTTTATCTGTATTTTCCTCCTGGATTCCCCGCGGGACTGGGCGTTCCTATTCACAGGGTCATTGATTGACGTCCTTCCGAACGGCGCATACGGCGCGTCGCGAGTTGCCGAAAGAAGCCGAACGTCGGGTCAGCTCTATGCGACGCTATACGGTGCCTGCGCACCAACGTTTGGCTTCTTTCGGCAACTCGTGACGCGTTGTATGCGCCGGTCGGAAGGACGTCAATCAATGACCCTGTGAATAGGAACACCCAGTCCCGCGGGGAATCCAGGAGGAAATTATAGATAAAACGGTATGTAGGAAAAAAAAAAAAACACACCAGCATAATGTGCCTCTCAGGAGTCTGCTTATTGTAATGTTAAATTTTTTTTTAGGGTGATGCAGTGGGCAGCTACCCGGCCCGCTCCTTAAAGCGGGATTCCACCCACAATTTTTTTTTTTAAAGTCAGCAGCTAACAACAGTGTAGCTGCTGACTTTTAATAAGGATACTTACCTGTCCTAGTCGCCCACGATGTCAGTCCCCCAACGGCGATCGCTCGGTCCTGGCGCCTCCATCCTTACTAAGGGAAACAGGTAGTGAAGCCTTACAGCTTCACTGCACATTTCCTACTGCGCATGCGCAACTCACACATCACGTCGTGAATGGGTGGCTGCCTCCTGGGATACACAGTTCCCAGAAGGCAGCGTGGCTCATTCACAAGAAGACGAACCAAAATAGACCATGCTGATTGAGACAGTGAACCTCAGCTTTAAAGTGATTGTAAAGCTTTGTTTTTTTTCTTTGTTTTTTTTAAATGTATATATATATAACAAACACTGTATACTTATATCCTCTGTGCAAGGGTTTTGCACAGCGTGGCCCTGATCCTCCATTTCTGACCCCCCCCCGGGCTGCTCCTCTTCTTGAGTGCCCCCACAGAGTGCCGCAATCCTTGGGGGTACTTGTGCGGGCTGACTCGGTACCACCGTAATGTCACTGGATATGATTGACTGCCATCTATCCATTGAGGACCTGGGACAGTGGCTGGAGCTGCTGTGCTCGTCCCCATCGCTGGAACGATCGTGGGGGAGGGGGGTCTGCCTTTAGGCCCCTTTCACACAGGGGCGGGAGGTGCCGTGGCGGTATAGCGCCATTTTTAGCGGCGTTATACATTCGGAATTGCGGTGGTATTCAGCCGCTAGGGGTGCGGTTTTAACCCCCGCTATCGGCCGAAAAAGGGTTAATACCGCGGCAATGCGCCTCTGCAGAGGCGCATTGCCGGCGGTATCCCATTTTTTTCAATGGGAAGGAGCGCTTAATATACCGATCCTCACGCCGCTCCAAAGATGATGCTGCTGGCAGGACTTTTCGAGCGGTCTTGCCAGCGCATCGCCTTAGTGTGAAAGCCCACAGGCTTTCACACGGAGACTGCAGGGCAGGAGTTTAGGCGGTATTTAGGCGCTATTTTTAGCGCTAAACCGCCTGAAAAACTCCTCAGTGTGAAAGGGGTCTAATGCATTAGGGTGAAAAACTAGTTTACCCTTTAAGGCATGCTGTCATTTTCAATGATACTTCATGAAATAATATACCAAATCATGAGAACATAAAATCCATATTTATGGCAAGAACATAATGACTCCAAGAACCAAACATGCTTTTTGGGAGAAAATTATCTACCAAAATAATTTTTTGGAGAAGACGATGCCCTCTGTAACACTGAAAAAGATGGGCAAGTATGTATGTTGATGACAAACTGGGCCTATTAAAGGGGTTGTAAACCTACGTGTTTTTTCACCTTAATGTATCTTATGCATTAAGGGGAAAAACCACCTTGCAGTGTCTGGCCCCCGAGCCCCCCGTTTTACTTATCTGAGTCCGGGCATAGATTGGATAGATTTATAGCAGTGCAGCCATTGGCTCCCGACGTGGGCGCCCAGCCGAGTCATACACTCGGTGTCTATGGACACCGAATGTATGACTCAGAAGTGCGCTCGCAAGGCAACCCCCTCAGGAGAGCGCTTCCCAGAGGGGGTTATCTAATGCAGGGGAAGAGCCGCCGTGGGACCCCAGAACAGGTGGATCTGGGACACACAAACATACTACACAGTGGAGGCAAGTATTACATGTTTGTTATTTAAAAAAAAAAAAACTTTAGTATCACTTTAAGGTCTGCAATATAGTGTGCAATAAAAATAAATTCATGCCATGATAAAACACTTCTGAGGCAGTCCATGACTCTGACCAGACAATACTCCAGGCTTTGATTTAAAACCCCTTGCTGTGCAGGAAGCTGCGACTACAACATTTTTTTTTATCTATACTTCAGATCTTCCTTTTGCTGTTTACTAGCACTGGTAAAGACAGCAAAACCAACAGTACAGGAAGGAACTGAGAGGGGTCTCATCATTAGAACTGTGGCCCCGAGTCGTTTGCTCATGTCTAGTTAATATCAGCGATAAACGTGCTCATTCTGCAAACAAGCAAGTATTATACAGTTCCCAATTCTAGCAAACAAGTATTGGTCAGAGGCAAAGATTGCACCATTTTCCTTCTCACAGTGGAACCCTTTATCATCACCATCATCACAATGCTAACTGCTGACAGAGGTTCAGCAGCATCTTAAATGGCATCACTCGTGACCCAGCTTTCACTTCCCTTAACCACTTCAGCTCCAGTAGATTTTTCCTCCTTCATGACCGGGACGTTTCTTTGCTATTTTGTACGAAGCTACATACTATACACTGTCACTGTACTAATGACACTTCCTAGGAAGAGGTTAGCATCTATGGTGATTAATGGGTTAAACGTGTGTCTATGTGTAATGTGTGTGATGCTTTTACTAACTGATCTCTAAGTTTCTCATCCCTGCTGTTGGCGTTCAACAGTTCCTAAGAACAGCAGGTCCCAGCTGTGAATCATTGGACTTGTTGATAGACTTCCGCTGTGTACAATCCCAACAGGAAACGGGCAGGGGGGTGCGCCCTAAACTCGGAAGGAGGCAGTGGCATATGGGAACTGATGAGTTGGCACTGATAGGCACCTGTAGGCAGCACTGATGGGCAAGCCGCACTGATAGGTGGCATTGATGGACACCAATAGATGGCACTTATTAGCAGCACTGATGATGAGGTACTGACAGGTGTTACTGCCGGCACTGAGATGGACACTGACAGGCATTTTTGATGGAGCAATGAGACTGGCAGCTTATGGGCAAAGAGGTGGGCACTGACAGAGAGACTGGCAGCTTATGGGCACATCTGATGAGGGCTGTGCTAATAATCAATGTGCTGACTATAAGCACAGACCCCCCTTCCCGCCCCCTTGCAGGGAGGGGCGCTGATAGGCTCTCTCTGTTAGTGCGAACCAAGGAATGTCGTTTACTGGCACTTTCTGGTTTACACGATGATCAGCTGTGATTGGTCACAGCTGATCACGCAGTAAGAAGCCTCTGTCAGAGGCTCCTTAACTGCGATCAGAGATGCAGTTTGTCAGACTGACAAACAGCACCTCCAATCGCAGCACCCTGGCATGTTATCCTGCTGGACATCATATGACACCCAATCGGGATAACACAACCACAGGCCGGACGGGAAGTGGTTAAAGCATGATAGACAGCATAGTGCCTGTGCTGTGTCATTTACGTCTCTCGATGTTCTAAAAAACCTGAAATAAAAAAAAAAAAGTTCTCGTGTCCCCTGTCTTCTCTCACCGTCTCTCCCTGTTAACTCAGAAGTCAGCATCATGACATTGTGTAATCCCAAAAATAAACCTTGGATTAAGACCTTGTAAAATTATATAATCTGTTTTGTAAAAAAGATTATATAATGTGCAGTGTCTCTCCTTTTGACTTTATTGTGGAAAATACCTTATTTACAGCGCCGCTGGGCGCTCACATGACCCACCGGAGTCTACTTCCCCGCTCCGAGACCTGCAGAGGGAGGGGCCGCGATCCCTGCTGACATCAGCCCCGCTTCCAGCACTGCAGAGCGAGGGGCTGCTTATGTCAGAGATTGACCCACTGCTAATGCTGCCCCAAAACAAGTCAACACCGAAAGGACACCAGAGGCAGCAAGCAAGACTTTTTAAAACAAACCACACCCGCAGCACATTGGTGTCAAGGGCTCCATTGGATTTAAAGGGAAATACATTTATTGCGTTTTTGCATCAGTGTGAAACGGCCCTACAACCTTTTTAAAAATGGCATTTGATATTTGTCTTTGCAAGATCCATCATAAATCAGGAGTGGAAAAATAAAATTCAGAAAAAACAACAACATATAAAATAAAAAAAAGGGGGGGGTGGACAGCACATAAAAATTCAAAATAATATAAAAATAAATGAAATTAAAGCGATTGTAAACCTCAGACATGAAATATGAACATATCCCTCTGTAGTGTGTACTGACAATTAAGCATTACTTCTGTCTGCTGCTATTAGCATAAGTCACGTCTAACAAGTTTTTCTGACACCAAGAGATAGAAAAGGTGACAGGAATGGGATTTCCAGCTGATGGACAGCCTCGGTTCTGTTCAGGGAGGTGTGTCCCTTACCTCCAATCAGTTCTCAGAGCTCTCCTCACTGAGCGCTGCAGTGTGTAATTTCAGCTCACTTGTTTTCCCAACAGCTCAGACAAACTTTATAAATGCTTGACTTTGAACAGATGTAGAGATGGAGAGGACTGCAAATAAACAAGTACACCTTATGTAGGAGGATTTGTTTCATCCCTGTGGCCAGTCACTTCACTGGGTATATGTAAGGGTTTACAACCACTTTAACATCTAGAAACCATTTTAACTGCTGGCCTACCACCATATGAAGGCTGGACGGTGCAGCGCTCGTTCTAGGTGGGTGTCTCATGACATCCTCTCCTTCCGGGCCCACTAGGGTGTGCGCGTGCAGCGTCCCTGGGGACCCGATGTGCGTGCCCCGGGGCCCCAGGTTGGGCATCAGGGATGTAGAAAGAGGCGAATGGGCTTCTCATAGGCTAGCAGAGCATGATGGGGAACAGACAAAATGTCAGAACAAGATGAAATTAGAAATATATCTAGCTAACACCTGTAGCAACCAGGGAGAAATCTAACGTCACTCAGATTATTATACATTCATTGATGTAAATGTTGCAGCAGAGCCCATCAATGGTTAAGAGTCAAGGGTTGTTCAGGTTTTCTATTCACCTGGGAACCTAACATTCAACAATACTCCCTGTGAAATAGGAATGTGACAGCAAACAGCCTGAGGCATGTTAGACAGGAGGCATCCCTAAGGGAAACTTTCTCTTGTTTGATTAGCAGGGAACAGCAAGGCCCAGTTTTCTAAGCATGGTTACAGCTCAATTTGTTCACTTAACATGGTGTGTACCTTACTTTGAAAGTCGTATCACCTAGTAGACTGGGCATAAACAGGAAAGGATTATTGTTTTTAAAAGATAGCACCCAACTAGCAATACAGGTGTCTACATTTCCACCATCACACTGTCATACATCCTTGAATCATTTTCCCATCACATTCCACAAGCCTTTTCTTATCTCCTAGTAACAGGGTTCAACATTCTGTTCTGTGACAGATGCTTTTATAAGCGGAGTCTATGTTCTCTTTAACCACTTGAGCTCTGGAAGATTTTACCCCTTCAGGACCAGGCAATCTTTTGCCATTAGGCTACTTTAACGGGCAATTGCACAGTCATGCATGCAACGCTGTTCCCAAATTACATTTATTATTTTTTTTCCCAAAAAAGAGCTTATCACATCCTCAGCAGCTAAATTTACAAGTATGCATTCTTGGCATATACAAAAAGTAATTTTACACTATGTTTTGTACTTAAAAAATAAAAATAAAAAATTACATTAAAAAAATGTATTGAAAGTAAAAAAATAAATAAAATTGTTTTAACTTTCTGCTATAAAACATATCCAATAAAAAAAAATAATATGTTAAAAATCTATTTTTTTGTCTTTAGTAAAAAAAAAAAAAAAAATCCCAACAAGTGTATATTAACCACTTGACCACTGGGCACTTAAACCCCCTTCCTGACCAGACCAATTTTCAGCTTTCGGTGCTCTCACAATTTGAATAACAATTACTCAGTCATACAACATTCTACCCATTTGAAATTTTTGTCCCTTTTCACACAAATAGAGCTTTCTTTTGGTGGTATTTTTTTTGGGCTATAAAAGAAAAACGAATGAAAATTCTGTAAAAAAAAAAATCTTGTTTCTGTCATATTAGCGGGTTATTTCTCACACACAGCATATGCATACCACAAATTACACCCCAAAACACATTCTGCTATTCCTCCCGAGTATGGCGATACCCCATGTGTGAGACTTTTACACAGCGTGACCACATACAGAGGCCCAACATGCAGGGAACGCCATCAGGCGTTCTGGAACACCCAGACCAATTCTGACATTTCTCTCCTACATGGAAAAATCATCATTTATTTGCTAGAAAATTACATAGAACCCCAAAACATTATATATGCTTTTTTAGCAAAGACCCTAGAGAATACAATGGTGGCCGTTACAACTTTTTATCTTGCATGGTATTTTCGCAGACATTTTTTGAACGCGTGTTTTAAAAAAAAACGGTTTTGTGCTTAAAAAAAAAAAACACACACAACAGTAAAGTTAGCCCAATTTTTTTTCATAATGTGAAAGATCAAGTTACGCCGAGTAAATAGATACCCAACATGTCACACTTCAAAATTGCGCACACTCATGGAATGGCGCCAAACTTCGCTACTTAAAAATCCCCATAGGCGACGCTTTAATTACTTTTATTGGTTACATGTTTTTAGTCACGGAGGAGGTCTAGGGCCAAAATGATTGCTCTCGCTCTAACGTTCGGTGAGATACCTCACATGTGTAGCTTGAACACCGTTTTCATATGTGGGCGGGACTTACGTATGCGTTCGCTTCTGCATGCGAGCACACGGGGACAGGGGTGCTTTAAAAAATGGGTATTGCAGAGTATTTGGGTATTGCAGAGTATTGGGGTATTGCAGAGTATTGCGCAGGGTACTGGGGTATTGCAGAGTATTGCGCAGGGTACTGGGGTATTGCAGAGTACTATGGTATTGCAGAGTACTGGGGTATTGCAGAGTATTGTGCAGGGTACTGGGGTATTGCAGAGTACTGGGGTATTGCAGAGTATTGTGCAGGGTACTGGGGTATTGCAGAGTACTGGGGTATTGCAGAGTATTGTGCAGGGTACTGGAGTATTGCAGGGTACTGGGGTATTGCAGAGTACTGGGGTATTGCAGAGTACTGGGGCAGGGATGGCTGAGCTGGGATGGATGGATGGATCTGTGACTGCATTTGTCACAGATCCAGCCAAATCGCTGCTGCTGCCACCCGCTCCCCCCCCCCCCTCTCCTTTCACACTGTACCGAACGGTACAGAGAGGGAGGAATCGGTTTGTTTCCAAGTAATCGCGCCGTCATTTGATGGGGCGATCACATGGTAAACGCCCGCTATCCGCGGCAATTTACCGTGATCCGTGATTGCGGAAGTGCAGGACAACGTCCCAGGGACGTCGTCCCAAGATAACTCCACCGCGCCGTAGCAGTAAAATGCCTATGGCGCGGTGGGAAAGTGGTTAATAGGTTTGCGTAAAACTTAAAGTGTCTACAAGCGATGGTATATATTCTGGATTTTTTTTCCCCTACTACGAATGGCGGCAATCGGTAAACTATAGTGGGACTATAATAATGCACCGTAAAATCTGACACTAACTAAAACTGGGGGGAAAACTAACTGCAACTGACATTACCAGTGACACGTAGGGCTCATTTACACTTGCTTCGGCTTCAACACACATGTGTGTGTATATATTATATACAAATATATAATTAAAGCCTCTCAAAAGCTTCAGGTGCTTCAAAACGAGCTTTGCCATAGACTTCTATGGAGACATTGAAGATGCTTTGAAACACCACTATATATATTGCAGAGTATTGTGCATATATATTGTGAGGGATTAGCTCGGTAGCGGGTGTGTGTGACCCCCTGGATGGGTTCACTACACGCTGAACTGTACAAATAGGCAGTTGAGGATGGTTGAAAACAAATGATATGGTTTATTTTTCCATATTGCTGGATACATGTGCAAGCATCAAAACAGCATAAACAAAACAAAACATAAAATAAACCCTTGCCACTTGGGACGTCTACCTTCCCAACACAGGAACCTACCTATGGAGTCTGGCACAGCCTACTGCTGGGCTGACACTGCTGGTCCTCCAGCAGAAAACAAAAAGTCTCTTTGATATTTCTCACACAGAAATATCCATCAGCACCTCACCTCTTCAGAAGTGCTTGTGACTGCTCCTTCACTCCCAAAGCCTCAGGATGCAGCCAACAGTCGTCATCCTTAGGCTATCTTTATAGGGGCTTTCATTGCTTAATTCTGAACAGCTGAAGCCTTCCAACGTCCTAAAGCTCTCTGGCCATTTTCTGCAGCCGACACCCAATAGTAATTGGTGTATTGTCTAAACAAGGCAGAAAAGTTTCTCCCGTCTGTGACAACACACACAGATTTACCTGACTTCCTGTCACAATTTTCTATATATATTATATACAATATATATATATCTTACACACACATATACACTGCCAAGTATGGCTTCCTCACTACTAAAATAACATGTACACAGAAAAAAAGAATGCTGCAGGCCACAACACATAAGGCGCATTGTTATCTTCTAAAGAGATACCCCTTCCAATTTTTTTTTTCAGGCTCCGGAATCTGCACTAAATCCATTCCAATTTTTCGCAGTAATGCCATTTTAAAGAGTTGTGTTATTTTTTTTATCAAAATGTTCTATTATGCAAACAGAACTGCCCGAAAATATATTACATGCTTCCAGTAGGGCTGTGCAAATTAACTTTTAATTAATCGATTAATCTTTAATTTTTTTGATCGATTAAAATTCTTTTGATTGGCACTCACCTCTCCGTGGGCTTCTGGGCCTTCAGGGAGTTCCGTCAGAGATCCGTTAATGTCGCGGACACCGGCGGGGCTTGCCGTGTCCATCTGAAGGGCTCCTTTGCTGTGCCTTCATATCTGCGTGCCGGCGGGACCTTACTATCTGCCACATGCAAGGGCTGATACACTTCCCCCTATCACTTCCCTCTATCAACCTGCGATTCTACAACCATCCACTGGGAGTTGTGATAGTTCTCTTCACGGTACATCTACATCCCGACGGACTGGATTCAGCAGTGGTATCATTGTACACATTTTTATACCAGTATCATACTTGGCTACATGTTTTTACGACTGCTTTTGGTACCGGTTGGTATTACTCGCACCATTTTTACAGTTTATGTAGCTAACTCGATTTTATCTCCAGTGCAATATTTATTTTGTTACCTGCTTGAAGACTATAAAAGTTTTAATGCTGTTCCCATTGAGCGCTGCCTTTGTGTGTTTTTTTTATCCTGCTATCCATTTTTCCAGTGGTTGGTAGCTGCACTGGGAATCGACCTGCAAGGAGATCAGCTAAAAGTAGTTGGATCTGTATGTGCGTTATAATTAAATCGAAATTAGTCGATTAATCGATTTTAAAAAAAACACGATTAATCGAACACAAAAAATTTGATCAGTAACAGCCCTAGCTTCCAGTATTAATTTTAAACACAGATATGTCGAAGTAACACGTGCCGTGGTCAGATTCATCCCACTGCACGTAGGATAGTTAATAAAATGTCATACACAGCACAAATGCATGACTTGTCGGAGATAAAAATGTGCAATCTGCTGGTGAATTAAACCTCAAAACATTTACCCAGCACAGTTCAAACATGTCTTGCTGACTAATATTCCATATGGTACAAACAGGAAAGCCTAGTGTACAGTCATGTAATCACTGAATACATTTGGGTTTCCTTTCTAAACAATCTGTCAAACCCATTTCAGTTCTTTGCAAAGATATTTATTATCACTGTGACAGACAGCTTTCTCTAACAGGATTATACAAGACTGGTATGAACATCCATATGTACAGCTGTTACAACTTATAGTAGCAAACCCACAGCGATTTTTGGTTTAACATATTGAGCACAATAAAATTAACATTCCCCAGTAAACTATTTGTTAAATATCTCACCCCTGCATTTGCAGCTTACAACTTTCATGTTCTTGACCCCTGCTTGCCTGAACTTCTGGTCTTCGCAAGAAAGTCAACAGTGGACAGTGCACTCTGGAGTCAGTCTATTTAAAAAAAAAAATAAAGAAGCAAAAGATTGGGGGCTGTGTGTTTCTATTGATGTATGGAGATACAGCTCTAGTCCCTGCATATACAAGTGGGGCTCCATAACATTCTGCAAGAGAAAGGAGCCACCCTGACACAGGAAATCTGGGTCAGCGGTCATGGCACCAGGCCATTTTTTTGCAATACGGCACTGCGTTACTTTGACAATTCCGCGTCCATGCAAAACTGTACAGTAAAGTAATTTTTTTCCCACAAATAGAGTTTTATTTTGGTGGTATTTGATCACCACTGTGGTTTTTATCTCTTATGCTATAAACAAAAAAAAAAGATTGTCAATTTATGTTTTATATATATATATATATATATATATATATATATATATATATATATATATATATATATATATATATATTTGCTATAAAACATATCCAATTAAAAAATAAAAATAAAAATTGCATATATAAAATGTAGGCCAATATGTATTCTGCTATATGCTCTTGGAAAGAAAATCCCAATAAGCGTATATTAACAAACTTTATAGCATCTACAAAACTATAGCATATATTTATAAAAAAAAAAATTATACTAGTAATGCCAGCAATCAGCGAATTCTAGCGGGTCTGCGATATTGCGGCAAACAATTAGACACTAACACGTTTGACACTTTGCGGGAACCAGTGATACTTAAACAGTGACCATAAAATTATGCACTATAACTGTGCCCCCATGGAGAGCCGCTTTTCACGCAGGCACTCTCTGCATCCATTGACACAGAGAGCAGGACTGGGCCCCTTAAGCCCTGTACACACCACCGGGATTCCCGGCCTTATAAAGTCCGCCGGGAATCTCGACTGGAAAACTCAAGCCCTGTACACACGGCCGGGTTTCCCATCGGGAAAACTGTGGGGAGAGCTTTGGCCGGGTGTTTTCATAGGAAAACTGCCGGGTTTAAAACCGCCGGGTACCCCGGCGGGAAAATTGAGAGCAGGTTCTCTATTTTCCCGCCGGGATTCCTGGCAGTTTTCCTATGTCCGCTATGCAGAGCAGACCCAGCCCGCTTTCCTCTATGGGGAGGTCGTATGAAAACGGACCGCCTATTCATTTCCATCCGATAGTCATCCGATCGGCCCCACGGATGGGGAACGGATCACCATATGTCTGTTTTTATCCGACCAGATCAGATCGGATGTCGGGAGGTGACAGCTGACACATGTCTGCCGATATCTGCTGCCTCATAGAGAAAAATGGGTGGTCTGATTGGGTCCGCCTGAAAAACAGATAGTGAAAGGGTCCTGACTCCAAGACAACTGAAAAGCATGTAACATGTAGCCAGGTCAAAGCAAAAGTGCAATGCATTTTTTTTCTTTTTAACTGCACATGTAACAGTTTGACAACACTTACATGATCTCTTTCACGTCTGTAGGGATAATGTAGACGCAAAAATAAAAAGTGCATATTCTTTCAAACAAGTGAAAGGAGATACAGAAGATAATATTGCAAGTAAATATCATCGTCATAATACAAATACTGTGATAAAACTTGCAATACACTATGGGGATCAACAAGGCGCAACCAGAACACTGATATAAACAAAAGCAGTAACCAATGGTTGATTTTTACCTTTTAGTAGGATAAATCAATCAGAACTACTGTATAAAAGAGTAATTGCAACTTGTGTTTACTGTAGTTTGCATATTGCTATGTACCTTCTAAAATAATCCTAACAATTGTAATGATAAATGCCTTGTACCGGGGCCATGATAATACACCAGTCATCTACTGTACATCTCACAAAATTTGCACGGAAGCTGGGTTTTCCTGTTGGAAAGTTCTCTTTTTTTTCTCAATTTCCGGATTATGCAATAGACAAACTGCTGATGTACAATAAAAACAGCTGTCTCCACAAAAAACATAGTTTACATCAAACATCCATCTTTACATTAAACTGTATAGAAAAAAAAAAATGCAGCAGCCACGAACATCCATTTATATAAAAAAAAAAAAAACACACTCTAGATTACTTTTGAATAAAAGTATGCCTTCCTCTGGTACAACTGTGGGTATAGGATTGTGTACCATCTTTCTGGTGTATAAGATGACCTTTTGTACTTTAAAATATCGCCCAAAAGTCGGGGGGTCATCTTATACATCGGACGCAGAGTCACTCAGACTGCGGGCGTCCATTATTCAAAAGCCGCGCCGCCTCCTCATCCTGTTCCATGGCAGGCGGAACACTCAGTTTCCCAGCAGAGCCTCTGTTCAGTGTTCCGCCTGTCACGGAGGTCATCTCATCCTCGGAGGAGGGGACCTCCGTGATAGGCAGAACACTGAACAGAGGCTCTGCTAGGAAACTGAGTGTTCTGCCTATCACGGAACAGGACGAGGAGGCTTTTGAACAATGGACGCCCAAAGTTTGACTGACTCTGTATACAGGGATAAGATCTGGAGATCTGGAGTTTGGCACAGTCAGGTAGGCAATGGGCACAGTGGGGTAGGCAATGGGCACAGTGGGGTAGGCAATGGGCACAGTGAGGTGTGTCATCTTATATGGCGAGTATATCCCAAAGCCAACCTTTTAGCTGAAAAATTAGGGGGTCGTCTTATACGCCCAGTCATCTTATACGCCGGCAAATACGGTATATAGAAGTTTTGATGTTTTTTTGTTCCTTTTTCTTTTAATGTGGGTTAAACTGGATGTGTGTCTTTTTAAACCATATGAACTGTAAAAAATTAAAGCGGAGCTCCACGCAAAAGTGGAAGCTCTGCTAGTTCGCAGCCCCCCCCCCTCCACTGCCACATTTGGAGAGGGGGGGGGGAAACCTGTCAAAACCAGGTACCAGCTACAAAATTTCCAAGGGTCCTATGCAAATTTGGTCCAAATGTGATGCGATATCAGCCATACTATCTGTATGGCTGAAATCACATCACACTGACATTGCATGTGCTTTGCACTGCAGTGCGGTGCAAAGCACATGCAATCTTGCACCACGCACAAGTGTGTACCAGGACTTCAAGCTGCATTTAGGGGAGGTATACTAAAAAAAATCAAAACATTTTATGATGTAGTCATTTAAAATGTAAGTGAGGAAGTACTTAAAATCTGCCTTCGTATAAACCTCCTCTAATCTCCTCTATGGAACCACTTTAGCCTGAGAAGGGGAATGTCCACACTCAGAGCTAATGAGGCTCTGCAGCAGTGCACATGCGGACAGGAGAATAGAGCAATGTGATAAGGGCATGAGTCAGCGGTTTTGTATTTAACATTCAGTCAGCAATCTGGAGGTCTCTACGGGTGTAGTGCTGGGGATCCAGTGCAGGTTCCAATTCTGGCTATGCTGTCTGGCAGGAGTCGTTGAATCACATGACTGGCTTCCAAAAATAATACATTCTTTGGCAGATAAACAGTTTGCAAATATGTATATCAATTGTACATGTAACTGCCTGAAATATGTTTCTATATTATGTAAGCATATATAGTTCATGTATGAAAAGCTTAAAAAGGTAAAGTTTAGTGGGTTTGTTGGTATTTTCCTTTATTCCTTATGGGAATAGACAATACCATTTTTTTAGATCCATTTTACATCACATTATCTGTGTGTTGGATACAGGATGGTGTTTTGGAACAGCTCTCTTACATCACAAGCAGGGGTTCACCAACAAAAATGGGTGAACCAATTTGTAAAGCTGGTGGTTAGTACATTTGTTTTAACCAGGGTACCCGTTGGCAGGCCATTTCCATATTGTAACTAACTGATGCGAGCCTTGCACCAAAAATGAAGGTTTGTTTATTACACCTGGGCCCTCATGCGCCTTTATGCCGCCGTAGCGTATCTTCTTTATGCTACGCCAGCGCAACGCAGAGAGGGAAGCATGGAATTCACAAAGCAAATGCTCCCAACGTTGCGCCGGCGTAGCGTATAGTCGTAGGCGTAAGGCAGCGTAAGTGGAAGTGGGCGTGATACATTTTAATGAAGCGTGACCCCATGCAAATGATGGGCTGAGCTTCAGACAAGTACTTAAAATGAACTGCGCATGCGTCGTACCTTGGACGTATCCCAGTGTGCATGCTCACAATCATGTCGAAACTGGCTAAGATACGTTGAATCACTGCCTACGACGTGAACGTAACCTACGCCCAGCCCTATTTGCATACTAAGTAAACGACGTAAAATTCTACAGCGTTCGTTCCCTTTGCATGAGTTACGCCTCTAATATGGCGAATAACTTTACGCCGGATGTAACCCTTGCGCAAATCGCTTAAAACATGCGCCGGGTGCAAGTACGTTTGTGAACCGGCATATCTCCCTCATTTACATATTTGAATCGTAAATCAATGGGAGTGCCAAATGTGTCCAGCGTAACTATGCACCCACTATACGCCGGCATAGGCAAGTTACGTCGGTCGGATGAAGTCAGTTTTTAGGCGTATCTTAGTTCTGTGGGCACTGCGCACAGATACGACGGCGCATATTTATACTTACGCGGCGTATCTCGAGATACGTCGGCGTAAGTGCTTTGTGAATTTGGGCCTTGGTCCCTATCACACAGGAGTAAAAAATATTTTTTTTAAAACACCATGGTTTATACAGATCTGAATAAAGATGCATAGTTATCTATGGAACAATGCACACAGCTGGCAATGAAGAAGAATTTTACATATTAAAAGCTTTTAGCCCAAGTTCACACTCTCAAATCGGCGGCATTTGCCGGCAATGACACCGTCCTAATCTGTGCGACGCCGCATCTGCGGCGCAGCACCGATTTCAAAAAGTAGTTCCTGTACTACTTTTTGCGATATCGTGCCTTGATTTACATTTAAATCGCGGCCGAAATTGGGACTGCCAGCGGGAGTGAAATCGTGCGAGTTCAGCTGAACTCGCACAGCTTCACTCCTGCAGCCCAGTGTGAATCTGGGCTTACACAGTCTTTGGAACATTTTACTCAGGATTCTTGTTGGAATACATTGCTCATGTATTTTTGTGCAACAACTATCGGTACTGATATATAGTCTTTAAGCAGTAGATGGCAGTGTTTACAAGTTTGTAGCTGCATCTACGGTTAAACTCTCTTTTCTCTATAATTTTCCTGTCTGCAGTTAAGCAGCAAGGCCCACATGGACTGTGCACCGTCTACTGTCTTTTCTGTAGGGCTATATACAGAATTAAAAAAATCCTGTTAACAAGATCTCAAGTATAAAAAGCAGTAAATTATGTCCATGTGCAACTGGTCTTAGGACTGAAACTTTACTAACAGAAAAAATGAGAGCAGGTAGGCTTATTTTTTATGTCTTTTCTGCAATAAAACATTCTTACCTGCCTGCGGTCAAACACTTTTAGAACGTACACTGAGCTGTTCAAGCCAATTAGCTAACTTGTTTCCTTTACCCCTGACTGGCTTCTAAGCAGCTGAGGGTGATGCTGGGAGACTTTGGGTGAGATCCCAAATCTAATGACAACACCCTCACCTAGGACCTGCAAGCAACTTCTTTTTCACCCATTGTTTTTTTTTCCAACTTTAATGCAACAGTGTATTATAAAAGTGAAAGGTCCCCTTTAGGTACTGAGCAGGTAGGCTTTATTCCATTTCAAGGTTTCATGCTAAATTCTGACCAGAGCTTACTTTTAAATAAGTCCAATAAGCTGAATAAAGGAGTTTAAATTACCAAATTTGGCAAAAGTTTAGCTAAGGCTGCACACAGCAAATGCAATTTAGATTCTGCAAAGATTGTTTAGAGAGAGAGAGGCATGAATGAATATAAATCAGTGCTTAATCATCCAAAAAAAAAAGAAAGAAAACCTTCAGCAATTCAAAAAAAAAGGGGGATATTTCATGCATGCAGCCTCCTTTCAGGTTGCATATCCACTATATGGATGAATGATAACTGAACACTTTACTAATGCTTTGCAGCACTCTCAGATGCTAATTATTTCCAACACAACTCTCTAGGTGGGTGGAAAATGAAAGTGGAAATTAAATGATATCATGCACATGAACAAAACTGGCTTTTTTATTTGCTTGAAATATGAACCTTTGATTACACCCCTCATTTCCCCAATTATGGATTGCATTTTCTACAGAAAAATATTAAAAATGTACACAGGGAGATAGAGAAAACTTCCCTAGAGACATCCCAGGGAGTGTAGCAATGCTAAACAAGTTATAATCTGTGCTATAAGTTAAAGAATGTTATTACTTATAAATCAGATATCTACATAGAAGAGCTGCATGATTAATCATTAAAAGAAAAAAAAAAAAAACAGCTGACAGTTGTAAAATTACAAACAAAAAAAAAAAAAACAGGCAGCCTGCCAAGTTTATCACAACTATATCACAATGCTGGAAGATAACTATAAACAAAGTATAGTTTAGTTCTTTTAGATTTAAGTCCCTTTCACACGGGGCAGTGGAGGTGCGGTGGCGGTATACCGTTGTATTTATCGTGATATTCGGCCGCTGTCGGTTCGGTTTTAACCCCCGCAAGCGGCCGGAAAAAAGGGTTAATACCGCCCCACAGATACCGTCCAATACCGTCCCATTGATAAAACACTGAAGCGGTGCGCTAGCAGGACCGCTCCAAAAGTCCTGCTAGCTGCCTCTTTGGAGCGGTATAGGAGCGGGTGTTTACCGCTTCTATACCGATCCTTCCCATTGATTTCAATGGGAAGGATCAGTATAGGAGCGGTAAACACCCCGCTCCTATTCCGCTCCAAAGAGGCAGCTAGCAGGACTTTTGGAGCGGTCCTGCTAGCGCACCGCTTTAGTGTGAAAGCCTTCGGGCTTTCACACTGAAGACTACAGAGCACGATTTTTTCAGGTGGTATAGTAGCACCATTTTGAACGCTAAACCGCCTGAAAAACGTGTCAGTGTGAAATGGGCCTTACAAAAAAAGAATAAACTTCAGTCTGCAAATGGTCAGTTTAACCCCTTAAACACTAAACCATTTTTTGACACTTGTTGCTTACAGGTTAGAAGGTTACAGGTTACAAGTTAAAATCAGTATTTTTTGCTCGAAAATTACTTAGATTCTCCAAACATTATATATTTTTCTTTTAGCAGAGACCCCCTAGAGAATAAAATGGCAGTTGTTGCAATATTTTAATATTTTATGTCACACTGTATTTGCGCAGCGATCTTTCAAACACAATTTTTTTGAAAAAAAAATACACTTTAATGAATAAAAAAAAAAAAAAACAGTAAAAAGTTTGCCCAATTTATTTATACATTTTTTTGTAGAATATGAAAGATTATGTTTTTACGCCACGAGAATGTGAAGTGGAGACGCTGAGCATTTTCCAATTCCTTGAATCCTCAATTTGTGCAAATTAATGTCAATGACCCTATCTGCAGTTGTAGGGGGCTGAATGTGGCTTAATTTGGAGACCTCTGGTCTAGAAGAAACTGTGAAAAAAGCTTAGTAAGTTTGACAGGAGAGGACTTTGAAAATCGCTTTTCATGGGAAATTACAAAACTAAAATGATGCACAACGCCCTGGGATCAGGTATTCAATGGTGTAACTCTAATAGAGAAACACATTTATACTGGGCAGTATATGGACCTGATAGGTCATCAGCAATGCTGACTAGGAGTGGATAACTAAATAGAAAAACTCCTCTGCACCAAAAGGTACTTATTCAGTTATCTGTCTAGCTCTGTTCCAGGGCTCAGAAGGCTCATACCTCAAAGTCTCAGCCCCTGAGACAGAATTTTTTTTTACTTTTCATATAAGGAACCTGTGCAAAGATAAAAATAAAGCTTTGAAATTAGAATACAAAACTATGAACACAGAGTTCTAACACTCAGGTGTAATAAAATTTCTTCCAATCCTAGGAAAAACATGCTTGGAATGCCTAGACTTAAACCTCGTACACACAATCTGATTTTTCAACGAGAATTGTGTGTTGACAGCCTGTTGGTGGAAAATCTAACCATTTGTATGCTCCATCGGACAATTGTCAGATTTTCCGCAGACAATTTCGGGCAACCGAGACACTCTTGCAACATCGCTGTATCTAGATGGGGCTCAGGAAAGTATTAGGGGCTGAGGGGGGCTACTGCACACAGAAGGCTTTTTATCTTAACGCATGGAATGCATTAAGATAAATAAAAAACTTCTGACTTTACATCCACTTTAAAGCGGAGCTCCACCCGCATTTTTTTTTTTTTTTTCAAAGTCGGCAGCTACTAACAGTGTAGCTGCTGACTTTGAATAAGGACACTTACCTGTCCTAGGCGCCCGCGCTGACGGCCCCCGCCGATGCCGATCCTCGATCCCGGCACCGCCATCCACAGTCAGGGGAACAGGCAGTGAAGCCGTGTGGCTTCACTGCCCGTTTCCTACTGCGCATGTGCGAGCAGCGCGGCGCTTTGTGAATGGTCCAGCTGCTTTCTGGGATACACACAGTCCCCAGAATGCAGCGCGGCCCATTCACAAGAAGACACCGAGAAGAGGAGGAGGAAAAAAACCACACCGTGGATCATGAGGGCAGATTCGGGACTTCCGCATACCAACAGCCTATTTAGGGTGAGTATTTTTTTTTTTTTTTCCATTAAATTTTTTTTTTTTTTTTTTCCATTTTTGAAAAAAAAATAAAAAATCAGGGTGGAGCTCCGCTTTAAGTGGATTCTGCAGCACTACGTCACCTCCTGAACTATTTTATATCAGTTGGGTTCTCCAGCAGTGACATCTGTTCACCATGGTTTCCTGGCTCCCATCCTGCCCACCTTGAAACCTGGGTCCCCTGCATTCTACGCCATCGGATGTACCTTCCACTTTATAAATTTGACTCACCAGCAACTTCTAATAACGAGCATTTTAGTCGGACCAACCCTTCAAAAATAAAGAAAGTAAATGGGCAGGGTTGAAAAAAGGTAGTTTTGTTGATAAAACAAGCAGCACTGCCTGGGAGACACTGTAGGGTTGATTTACTAAAACTGGAGCGTGCAAAATCTGGTGAAATTGTGCATGGCAGCCAATCAGCTTCTAACTTCATCCTTCATCACACTTTGGCAAAAAAACCTGGAAGCTGATTGGTTTCTATGCACAGCTGCACCAGATTTTGCACTCACAAGTTATAGTAAATCAACCCATATAGCCTGTATGTTAGACACAGCTATAGTTACAGTGTATACATTTTTAGTACAGGAAAAGATGCATATTTTTATTTTATTTTTTACTATTCAATCTTGGCTCAATAATGCTTTCATCTCCATAGCTTCAGAACTGCAATAAGAAGGAAGGGGGGATTTCTTTACTTTCTGATGACAAGGCAGATGATTTCCCATTAGTACAAATGCAGTGACAATTATGAATTAGTAATGTGATTACTAAACAGAGGCAAACAAGAAGCACAAGCAAAATAATGTTCAATCAACAATCAAACTAAAAAGAAAACCAGACCTGGATTTTTTTTTACATTTCTGGGAAGACAAGTGGATTCAAGGTCTATGTTTTTTTTGTTGTTGTTGTTTATCTTACATATTACAGTACGTTTTAATAATTTCACAAGGTCAAATAAAAATAAAAAAAACAGCAGATCTTTTTAAATTCAACAGAATTCATGTTGCATATTTACACAATGTAACAACCCTCTATCGCTTTAAGGCAAGGATAAAAAAATAAAAAAACACGTCCTTTATCCAGAAATCGTGATGGAGTAAAATTATGCGGAAAGATAGCAGGAAAGTTACCAGAAATACAGTATATCAGTGCTGAAAAATGTTCTCTCTCTCTGACAATTGGGAAAGTCTAACATTCCAGCATTATAAATGCTAAGCTGGCCATAAACATAAGGTTGCCAGACTAGTGGGCATGAGCTGACTACAGTAAAATGCCTTACTGGCACATCAGCAAGCATGCACTCGCAAACTGCCCATTCATTCAGGTTTATGTCCATAAAAGGGAAGAGGAAAAGACCTTTAGGGCTCATTCATGGACAGTAGAAGGAATGTATAATAAAAAAAAAATTGGCTGATTAAAAGTAATTGTCAAAAGTATTTAAAGCATAATTAAACCCATCGATTTAATGGTTTAAAAAAACTGTTATATTCCAGGCATGCTGGGAATGCTTACTGTCACATTTGCTTGAGCTTTCAACAAAACTATCAAATGGCTGGTGTAATAACTGATGACATGTGCCAACCACGGCAACTGCAGATCCAACCGAGGCCAAGATTGCAGCTTCTTTGGCTGAGAAGGATAGGAGAATTTAGTTTTGATTTAAAGGGGTTGTAAAGGTACAATTTTTTTTTCCTAAATAGCTTCCTTTACCTCTTCGATTTTGCTTTTAAATGTCCTTATGTCATCTGAGAAATCCTCACTTCCAGCCCTTCTGTCTGTAACTCCACACAGTAATGCAAGGTTTTCTCCCTGGTGTGGAGTGTCATGCTCACCCCCTCCCTTGGAGTACGGGAGAGTCAGGACACCCACTAACACACAGCTCCTTTCTCTGTCTGCAACATAGAGAGCGTCCTGGCTCTCCTGCTCGCCCCCTTAAGGGAGGGGGGGGAGCATGACACTCCACACTAGGGAGAAAGCCTTGCATTGCTGTGGAGTTACAGACAGAAGAACAGGAAGTGAGGATTTCTCAGAAGAAAAAAGACTATACGGCCAGATTCACACTTGTGCAGTGCGAATTTCAGCTCTCTTATCTCTGCAGAGAGATGAGAGAACTGTTCAGCAGATCATCTCTGTTTTAGATGCGAATTTGGAGACCTAGTGGAGGGGAGGGGGCTGAATGAGCTGAATGAGAGAAATCCTGAAGAGAAATGAACACATGTGCGAATCATATGCGTGCCCAATAATGGGACTGAAAAATCGCACCTGAGCCGCACCGCAATGACTAGAAAACGCACACGTTTTTTCGGCAATGCGCAGTGCAAATGCATTGCACATATGTGAACCAGCCTCATTGAAATCAATGTATTTTATAATGTTATGCAAATTGGATGCGGTTTAAGCCGCAACCAATTCGCATAGATGTGAACCTGGCCTTAAAAGCAAAATGGAAGGATGAGGTAAGAAAAGGAGGACTGCACTAAGATAAAGGAAGCTCTTTAGGAAAAAATAAAATAAATTGTACCTTTACAACCCCTTTAATGCAACATTTTTAAAATTAGAAATCTTACCGGCATGGCTGAAAAGAGGTTCTAACTTTTCTTTATCACATCCCAAAAAATATATGACTAAAAGCACCTTTTTCAATGGATATCCTACAAAATAAAAAGGAGCTTTTTTTTAGCTAAACAAAGAGCTGAAGAGCAAAATCTGTTGTAGTATTTAAATGGTTCAAAAAGTGACCATGACAAAATGTACACCGCTACCAGAAAACTTTTTCTTTGTGGGAAAGTCGGTTTCTTTGATACCCTTGAAAAGAACACAACTGTGCTTTCTGTGTAGCTGGCAACTGCATCACAGGAGAGCAGAGCTATATCCGTGAGCTATAAAATGCAAGAAGAACTCACATGGGATGACATGAAGGCTGAACTGAACTACGGAATCCAAACCTCGAAGATGAAACACATTTATCGTCTTCGATATGTTTGAGGGGTCACTGGGGAAGCCTCCTTAGAAGGCCAGCTGAGTTCACAGTCTCAGGCTGTTTTGTTACAGCTCCATGTAATTCCCAAGCATTGGGGGGGGGGGGGGGGGGATTCCAACCGGGTCGTCCTGGGCCTGTCCAAAGAACTTCTCTCTTCTGTCAGACGAGCATGCTGGAAAACCAGCAGCCAACTGGCTCCCGATCAGAGCTCTCAGCCAATGATTGGGCACCCCTGCCTTATGCCTTCTATTATGCCAAGCCTATTTTACATAACACACGCCCATCTGTCAATCAATAGCTAGGTATGTGTTATGTAAAACAGAGTCAACACGATCCGAGGTATGTGGTGGACAGTGCTGCTGCAGCAATGCTCTCTGTGAGGTAAGGTAGCCTGTTTTCTTCTATTATATGAAGAAGGCAAGCAGACAAGAACAAGCTGTACAGAGATAGGCAGGAGTAGGCGGAATATAGGCGGGAGAAGGAGACGCATAGGTGGGAGTGGGAAAGTTATTGTGGCCCAATCATGAGAGGGGGTGGGCGGAGTCTTTGCGGGACTTCTGTGTTGAATGAGCTTTTCATGGATAAAAGAACTCCCCTCCCCAATGATGTAATGACAGCACGTTGTAGTCTGTACAGAGTGGAATAATGCAAAAGGGGACTACAGAGGCATTTAGAAAACAGGAAGTGAACATGAGAGCTTTCAGCTGCAGGGGAAAGATGAAATATGTGAATAGCCTTAGGTCCCTTTCACATTGCGGCGGGAGCCGCGCTGACGGTATAGCGCCGCTAAAAATAGCGGCACTATACCGCCGGAATTGCCGCGCATTGCATCCGCTAGCGGTGCGGTATAAACCCCGCTAGCGGCCATGAAAGGATTAATACTGCCCGCAATGTGCCTCTACATTCCTTCATCTATATCACCTCCGGCGTTCTAGTTTCTGTTCTCTTATTCACTTCCTGGTTTGCGGCGCTCGTTCATGTAAGAACTACATTTCCCTGTATGCATTGTGGCACACCCAGTAATTCACACCTCCTTAAAGTCTCTAACACATAGAGAGCGTCCTGCCGCACAGATGTAGTTCCCAGGACGGGGTGAGCACATTACTGACCACCGCAATAAAGCCTCCCTTCACGGTGGTCAGTAAAATCAGACAAGCAGGAAGTGAACAGAACAGAGAAGAAATAGAGCAACTTCTGAGCAAAAACGAACAATGTGGAAGAGAAAAGAGGAATGTCTGCGGGTAAAGGATGCTTATTATGAAAAAAAATGTTTTCCTTTACAATCCCTCTACAATCCCAGATACACACTTCACCTCCCCATTTTGATAGCAAGAGGCAGGAGCAAGGTCCATACCTCAAGTGTCAAAAATACTTACACAGCTTTACGTGTGCATAGGAGAAAACAAGCAAGATAAAACTTGAATGTACTGTCCAAGCAGGATGTTTGAACTGACAATGTTCTTATAGTAACTGATGAACATACTGTATTTAATCGCACTGTAAGAGAAACACGTGCTTTAATTGCTTGCAGTCACTCATATGTTGCAACTCAGACAAAAGTCACTGTAAATGTTACAAAGGTCCAGGCTTACCATAAATTTCTACTGTCAATAATAGGATGATAAAAAAAAAACTTGGGCAAAGAGTTCAAATGCGACATTAGTTTAGTGATGCTAGATTATCTGTTTGTACCGTACTATTCAGGTTACCCCAACATTTCATATTTTATACCATTTAACTGTTAAGTATCCTATTCTCTTTGTATTGCTTCCTTTGTATGAAATACCTGGTGTTCCTCCCCTGCTCTCCTATTTTAACTGATATTAACCACTTCAGCCCCAGAAGATTTTACCCCCTTCCTGACCTGTGGTTTTTATTGGTTGCGCTATAAACAAAATTTAGAAAAAAAAAAGCAATATTTTTAACTTTTTGCTATAATAAATATCCCCAAAAATGGTTTAACCACTTAAGATCCGGACCAAAATGCAGGTAAAGGACCTGGCCAGTTTTTGCGATACGGCACTGCGTCGCTTTAACAAATCGACAATTGCGCGGTCGTGCGACGTGGCTCCCAAACAAAGTTGGCATCCTTTTTTTCCCACAAATAGAGCTTTCTTTTGGTGGTATTTGATCACCTCTACGTTTTTTATTTTTTGCGCTATAAACAAAAATAGATTATTATTATTATATACAAAATAGGGGATAGTTTTATTGCATTTTTATTAATATTTTTTTTTTTTACTACTAATGGTGGCGATCAACGTTTTTTTTTCGTGACCGCGACATTATGGCGGACACATGGGACAATTTTGACACATTTTTGGGACAATTGTCATTTTCATAAATGCATTGTTTACTGTGAAAATGCAAATTGCAGTTTGGGAGTTAACAACTAGGGGGCGCTGAAGGGGTTAAGTGTGACCTCATATGTGTTTCTAACTGTAGGGGGCGGGGCTGGACGTGTTTACACACAGCTCTCCTCGTTCTTCAGCTCCGGGGACCGATCGCGGGACTCCAGCGGTGATCGGGTCCTGGGCGCACACCCGCGACCCACGGCTGGGCGCTTAAAGAGGACGTACAGGTACATGCTTGTGCCCAGCTGTGCCATTCTGCTGACGTATATGTGCAGGAGGTGGTCCTTTAGTGGTTAAAAACAAATTTCTTCATCAGTTTAGGCCAATATACAGTACAGACCAAAAGTTTGGACACACCTTCTCATTCCAAGAGTTTTCTTTATTTTCATGACTATGTAAATTGTAGAGTCACACTGAAGGCATCAAAACTATGAATTAACACATGTGGAATTATATACATAACAAAAAAGTGTGAAACAACTGAAAATATATGTCATATTCTAGGTTCTTCAAAGTAGCCACCTTTTGCAGCAGACACATCTCTAGAACAACTGTTAAGGAGACTGTGAATCAGGTCTTCATGGTAAAATATCTGCTAGGAAACCACTGCTAAAGAAAGGCAACAAGCAGAAGAGACTTGTTTGGGCTAAAGAACACAAGGAATGGACATTAGACCAGTGGAAATCTGTGCTTTGGTCTGATGAGTCCAAATTTGAGATCTTTGGTTCCAACCACCGTGTCTTTGTGCGACCCAGAAAAGGTGAACGGATGCACTCTACATGCCTGGTTCCCACCGTGAAGCATGGAGGAGGAGGTGTGATGGTGTGGGGGTGCTTTGCTGGTGACACTGTTGGGGATTTATTCAAAATTTAAGGCATACTGAACCAGCATGGCTACCACAGCATCTTGCAGCGGCATGCTATTCCATCCGGTTTGCGTTTAGTTGGACCATCATTTATTTTTCAACAGGACAATGACCCCAAACACACCTCCAGGCTGTGTAAGGACTATTTGACCAAGAAGAAGAGTGATGGGGTGCTGCGCCAGATGACCTGGCCTCCACAGTCACCGGACCTGAACCCAATCGAGATGGTTTGGGGTGAGCAGGACCACAGAGTGAAGGCAAAAGGGCCAACAAGTGCTAAGCATCTCTGGGAACTCCTTCAAGACTGTTGGAAGACCATTTCAGGTGACTACCTCTTAAAGCTCATCAAGAGAATGCCAAGAGTGTGCAAAGCAGTAATCAAAGCAAAAGGTGACTACTTTGAAGAACCTAAAATATGACATATTTTCAGTTGTTTCACACTTTTTTGTTATGTATATAATTCCACATGTGTTAATTCATAGTTTTGATGCCTTCAGTGTGGATCTACAATTTTCATAGTCATGAAAATAATGAAAACTCTTTGAATGAGGTGTGTCCAAAATTTTGGTCTGTACTGTATATTCTTCTACATTTTTTTTTTACAAAAATATCACAAATATCACAATAAGCGTATATTGATTAGTTTGCCAAAAGTTATAGCAACTACAAACTATGGAAAAGATTTATGGCATTTAAAAAAAATTTTTTTATGACAATATGAAGTAAAGAGAAAATCTTCTACCCAAGATCCAAGTCAAAGTGCTTGGAGCTTACAGAGCTAAGCATTCTCTCACCACTCCCATGTGACAGTACTAGAATTTAGTGATTGGTTCACCGTGGAAATACATCACATACTAGTAATTTAATTTTCTCTCTGAGGTGGGAAGACAGAAGGGGAATATAAAATTACAATTGGAGTGGGGTGGGCCTACTTCTATAGTACACACTAAGAAAATCCATGGAACAAATCATACGATTTTCTAATAGTGTGCACACAACTTTCGACAGCCCATTCCGACCTTCCGAATGAAAATTTCAGAAGGGACAAACTCCAAATTTCTTGCATGAGAACAGAAGGAACGATTTTCGTTTATTGTGTACGGTTTTCGTACCATAAAAAAATAAAAACTGCACTTTTGCCGTACGAGAATATTCATACATTATTTCCTTCATCGGTTCTGAATTGCTTTGAAACATCAAGGAAAATCTTTTTATTATAGTGTGTACCCCACTTAAAGGGGTTGTAAACCTTCATGTTTTTTCACCTTAATGCATCCTATGCATTAAGGTGAAAAAACACTTTGCAGTGTCTAGCCCCTCGATATTACTTACCTGAGCCCCGAATTTCCATGGGCGCGATCCTGCGTCTCTCCCCATGGGTTCTCGGCTCTTCATTGGATAGATAGCAGTGCAGCCATTGCCTCCCACTGCTGTGAATCAAATCCAATGACACGGGCGCCAGGGGGGTGGGGCCGAGTCATACACTCGGCAGCTATGGACGCCGAGTGTATGACACGGGAGCCCGCCTGCAAGGTAACCCCCTCGGGAGAGAGCTTCCCAGAGGGGGCCCCATCTATTGTGGGGAGGACCCGATAGAGCCGCCGTGGGACCCCAGAACAGGTGGATCGGGGACACACTGTGCAAAACGAACTATGACATGTTTGTTATTTTTTTTTTTTTTTTTAATGAGAAACTTTACAACCACTTTAAGGCCTTTTTCACACGGGCAGACCATTCAGGTCTGCCTGTCAGTTTTTTAGGCGGACCTATACGCTGCATGCATGTCTATGGAGCCACGGATGTCAGCGGTGACATGCCCATTGACATCCGACCCGCTAAACTGTGACAGATGGAAACCCTATTTTCCATCCGTCTGGCAGGTCAGATAAAAAACGAACTCTACGGTCCGTCTTCATCTGATTCCCCCATAGGAGAAAGCGGCGCTCTGACAGGTCAGTCCCTGCACAGTGTTCAGAGACAGGGCTGTCATCTGCCTGCTCAGCGGAGATCATCTGCCTGCTCAGCGGAGATCATCTGCCTGCTCAGCGGAGATCGACGGAGCGATTCCCGCTGAGCAAAGTGGAGCCCATACTTGGACACGTCCGTGTGAAAGGGCCGTAATACTTACTAGACTTAACTACAGTACAATTTTACTAGATGAGGAGTCTGTCCTGAAAACTAAATGATTTTACTAGATGAGGAGTCTGTCCTGAAAACTAAATGATTCCAAATTGGTTGCAGATACTTGCATATGCTCATCTTATGCCCCCTACAAGGTCATTTGCAAGTGATGTTTGGAATGACTGAATCATGTCCAGGCAAATAGGCATTAGAAGCCTAATCATTTTTCTCTGATTCCTAGTAATGTTTTCACAATAAAATAACAGATTAAGTCAGCTTCCTAATTAATACGTAAATAAACAACTAAAATCAGTTGACTATAAATACACTGCTTCGTACCATGCAGTTAATATTCAAAATCCAGAGCAAGCCAACATTAGGCAGGAAAGTATTGTCATAAGTTGTGACTGTGATCCACATGTATGCATTCAGCACAAACGCAAGACTCCAACATGAACTCCTTAAAGTACAAGTGCACTATCCGCCAACATTAGATGACGTTTGTACTTGTCCTTCCTGCCAGCACGATGCGGTAGATTTTCTGAAGAGTAGCCCTATTTCCAGCAGAATGGTCCATGTATACATTCACATCTGATGCCAGCAATCTGTTCCTGGCCACCACTAGAAGGTATTGTTTGGAGACGGTAAACTAGCTCTGCATTAAACGCAATGAGCAAATTGTCTCCTGGGATGTCCTCCGAGCCAGAAGGCTGCAGGCAGTACTTCAGGAAACAGAACTTATCTTCAAAAAGGAGAACACATCGTACTGTCATTTTTTTGTTATGTCTGCGGGGACAACTACAAATGGATCAGATTTTTGGTTACGTGCAGTTATATTTTGAAGTGAACCAGTTAGCACGGTGCATATGCAATAATTTGGATTTCCAATCTAGAAACAGTTCACTCACACTTTGAGTAATTGTAAAAACCAATGCAGGCTCTAAATTTCCCCCCATCCAGTCACAGGTGCCTTTGGGATCCATCACCCCACTCCAGACTCATGTACCACATAAAAGGATGCACTATGTTCTCCGTCAGACTAAAAATAAATAAAAAATAAAATACTAAAAGCTGTTCAAGTTGCAACAATAACACTAATGCCGCGTACACACGGTCGTTTTTTGCGATGAAAAAAAACGACGTTTTTTAAAACGTCATTTAACCACTTAAGACCCGGACCAATACGCTGGTAAATGACCCAAGGTGTTTTTGCGATTCGGCACTGCGTCGCTTTAACAGACAATTGCGCGGTCGTGCGACATGGCTCCCAAACAAAATTTGCGTCCTTTTCTTCCCACAAACAGAGCTTTCTTTTGGTGGTATTTGATCACCTCTGCGATTTTTATTTTTTGCGCTATATACAAAAATAGAGCGACATTTTTGAAAAAAAAACACTATTTTTTACTTTTTGTTAAAAAAAAAATCAAATAAACTAAATTTTAGTCAAACATTTAGGCCAAAATTTATTTAGCCACATGTCTTTAGTAAAAAAAAGAAAAATTGCAATAAAAAAAAAATAGCTACCTAGCGGGAACAGCGGCACTAATACAGCGATCAGAAAAATGATCGCTTAGTGACGCTGGCAATAGGGAGTGAAAGGGTTAACTAGGGCGGTGATCAGGGGGTTAAAACTTTATTAGGGGGGGTGGGGGGGCTATCCTGAACCTAACACTAACTGTTTTTTACACTGCCTGTCACACTGACACTAAATGCAGTGATTAGATCACTGCATTCAGTGACACTGTGACAGGGGGGTGGGGGGGGCGATCACAAGGGGTTAATATGCCTATGTGAGTGTGTGTCAGTGTTGTGTTGGTGCACACTTACTTGTGATGTCTTCTCTCATCAGCAGCGCTGGGAAACAGCGCTGCGATGAGAGAATACATCATTTCCTCCTTCCTGTGTAAACACAGGAGGAGGAAGTGACAGGCTGGGAGCGCGCTCCCATTGGCTGGGAGCGATCGCGGGGGGGGCGGATATCACGGACATCCGCCCGCAGATCCCGGATCGCTCCCAGAGGTAGGGGGACCCCCGCACGCCGCGGAGGGGGTCCCGATGGGACCCCCGAACCGCACTCAGGCGGGGACGTAAATTTACGCCCTTGTGCCTGTACGTGCCATTCTGTGGCCGTATATGTGCGTGCGGGGGTCCTTAAGTGGTTAAATTGATCGTGTGTGGGCAAAACGTTGTTTTTTGTCTTCAAAAAAACGACCAAAAAAAAATTCCAACATGTTGGAATTTTTTGTGTCGTTTTTCAAAACATCGTTTTTTGTTTCACAAAAAGTCACCGTGTGTAGCAAAAACGTCGTTCAAAACGACGTTTTTCAACCCACGCATGCCCAGAAGCTAGTTATGAAGCGAGCTTCAATGGAAAAGAGTGGTGAACATAACCTTGCTTTTTGTGAAAAAACGATGGTGTGTATGCAAAATTGTCTTTGAAAAGTGACGTTTCAAAAACGTCGTTTTTTACTTCACAGAAAACGTCGGTTTTTTTCATCGCAAAAAAACGACCGTGTGTACGCGGCATTACACTTTAACCCCACTCCTTTTCCCCCCTTTAGACTGGGTTCACATTATTGTAAATTGGAATTTGCAAGTCAGGAGATTGTGACCAGCTCCCTAATGGTTCTGTGCGTCTGGTCCATTTGAGGTTTAAATTCAGCCAAAAAATTAAATAAAATAAAAAAAAAAATCACACCTGAAACGCAGTGTTAATTTTGTAGACTAAAACATTTTAGTCGACTAAATTAATATTATTTTAGTCAACTAAAATACGACTAAATCTAAAACAACTGAGATTACTAAAATACAACTAAAACTAAAATGGCATTTTAGTCAAAAGACTAAAATGGGACTAAAACTAAAATGGCATTTTAGTCAAAAGACTAATGCCGCGTACACACGATCATTTTTTGTGATGAAAAAAACGACGTTTTCTGTGAAGTAAAAAACGACGTTTTTGAAACGTCACTTTTCAAAGACGATGTTGCATACACACCATCGTTTTTTTCACAAAAAACGAGGTTACGTTCACCACTCTTTTCCATTGAAGCTCGCTTCATAACTAGCTTCTGGGCATGCGTGGGTTGAAAAACTTAGTTTTAAACGACGTTTTTGCTACACACGGTGACTTTTTGTGAAACAAAACACGACGTTTTGAAAAACGACACAAAAAATTCAAGCATGTTGGAATTTTTTTTTGCTCGTTTTTTTTTAAGACAAAAAACAACGTTTTGCCCACACACGATCAATTTAAATCCGGAGCGGCGGCCATCTTGATACACCCGGCGGCCTAGGTGAGCTTCCCAGAGCGGCGCTGACCGGGGAGATGTGGACATTACAGTGGGGCAGATGACGTGGACATTACAGTGGGGGCAGATGACAAGGACATTACAGTGGGGACTATATATGGTGGTGATCCGAAAAATGATCCGATCACTGACTGTGATCTGAGGAACGATCCGAACAGTGAGTTTTTTGATCCGCTGCACCCCTATGTGTAGTGCATGTTCATACCTCAATACCATAAATAATAACATTCTATTTTTTCATCCAGCAGTATATAATGAGTTTGGAAATTGTAGAGAAATGTTAACTAATGCATTACAATTTAATTACACCCATTCGATTTTAGACGACCAAAACTTTTTTTAGTGAGAGATTATACCACTCGAAAAACTGCTGATCCCTTGGCTTTGCTTCTGTCCCACTAAACCAGAAGGGTGCTGGTTATGCACAGGTGCATTGGATAGAAGAAATGCTCCTGCCTGTCCATTTCCTGGATTTACACAGACACCCAGGGGCACACCTCCAGCTCTACAGCTCTCAGTGGCCCTCTTATGACTCACCCCCCTCCCTTCCTGGCAAACTACTCTCACAAGAGTGAGAGAGAGCTGTGCATGATGTCATAAGCCTAGGCTTTTTACCAGATAAGAAACAGGAACTGGGCTGTATAAGGTATTTACTGGCAGAAAAAAAAATGTTTTACTATCCAAAGTTAAAACAACAAGGGCAGAACTTTTAATAGATAAAAGATGAAAAAATAACTGAAGGTCCGTTTTAAGGTTCCCTACCTTAATGCATTCTCTGCATTAAGGTATAAAAACCTTCTGTGCTGCAGAAACCCCCTTCACCCACTTTCAATTCAGCACTGTGCACAAGAGTTCTCCCTCCTCACAGGGCAGATTGAAAGCAGCGGGAGCCATTGGCTGCCGCTACTTTAAATCAAATTCTAGGATGAGGGAGCGTGATCGTGTCAATGAACGCAGGCAGTGGGGCTTTAAAGCAAGCCCGCACAAGTACCTGCTTGCTTAGTGAGAGTGTACTTGGAAGGGTGGAGGAGCCAGGAGCTCTGACAGGGAACCCCCAGAAGAGTTGGATTGGGCTGCTCTGTGCAAAACCATTACACAGAGCAAGTAAGCAAAACACATTTTTTGTTTAATAAAAATAAAAGGTTTAAGATCACTTTAACGCTGCATTAATATAGCAATGCAGAATCCAATGCCCATTCCTGACTTATTCTCTTTCACTCACTTTCATGTACTTGAACCAAACTACTATGTAAAAAGGTTCTTCTTGTAAAAATCCTTACGCCACTGTGGTGGAAGGTGAAATGGTGAAATAAGCAATTTTATTACTGCATTTGTTTGACGTACAGTAAGTCTGTATCAATACTGTACAACACACAATACGTACACTCCCTGCTCATTGCACAATCGCTGAGAACGTGGTACAGAGGAACTTGCTTAGACTGCAACTTAACAAATATGAATACGCAAATTTCTGGGCAAGTCATTTTATACATTATTTGTAATATGGGAACATAAACAGAAGCTTTATTCAACCAAAAACACTAAGAGCCAGTTCACCTTGACCTTGGGGTAAAACGACTTTGTGCACGACTCTGCAAGGCGACCTTAGCGCGAACCACAGCGCGACTTGGAGCGACTTGAAGTCGCCTCCAGGACAGTGGACTTTACCAGTGGCAAATCAAAAATAATCAGCTCTGTGGGAGGGAGGGGTTTGCCGAGAAAACAATTTTTACTTCCTGGAAAGTTGCTTCAGTTAAGACAGGGGATCTGACTTTGGAGGCGACTTCCATTGAAATCTATGGGTACAAGTTGCCTAGAAGTCGGATTGAAGTAGTACAGGAACCTTTTCTGAAGTCGGAGCGACTTCAGTAGTGTGCATTCACTTCAATGTAATTTGACATGTCAGGCAAACTGGGGCGAATTCAGGTCGCATCCCAAGTCGCCCCTGTGTGAACCGGCTCTTAGTAGGACTGTTGCTCTTTCCCAGCCTAAAAAGACTGGTTACTACCGTGTTTCCCCGAAAATAAGACGTAGTCCGAAAATAAGCCGTAGCGGGATTTCGACGCAAGATAGAAATATAAGACACCCCTCCGAAAATAAGACGTAGCGATGTAGTGTCGAATCTCCGAAAATAAGATGTAGTGTCGAATCTCCGAAAATAAGATGTAGTGTCGAATCTCCGAAAATAAGATGTAGTGTCGAATCTCCGAAAATAAGATGTAGTGTCGAATCTTGTAGTGATAGGCGTGTCGTATGCGGCGCGGCGCGGTAAACAACACGTCATAGGTGTATGTTACTGTACTGGTGCTCAGGAGCTGTGAGGAGAAGAACACTCTGTAAAGCAAAAAGATTCTCCCAGCATTGACCAGCAAACCCCTCTCTCACCCCACACAAACAGATCACCCCAGCTCCACTGTGCTCCACATCAGCTTTGCTGGCCTATCTTTTTGTACAACCAGACAAGATGAGTGCAAAAAGAAAGAGTTATTCTGTTGAGTACAAGAAAGGAATTGTGGAGGACTCCCGAGGCAAGAATCTTACGGCTTTTTGCAAAGAGAAGAAGTTGGATATCCGAATGGTCCAAAAATGGCGTGCAGAATACGATAATCTCAGTCTACAGGTGGACAGAGGAAATGCTAAGAAGCGCAAGTGTGGTTCAGGTAGGCAACCTTTATTTTCTGTAATAAAAATAAGACACCCCCCGAAAATAAGCCATAGTGTGATTTCTTGAGGGAAAAAAAATATAAGACGGTGTCTTATTTTCGGGGAAACACGGTATATGTAATGCCTCAAAGTTTACTCCAAATCTCCTGGCCTCGTTAAAAAGAAACCTTGCTCATGGAAAAAAAAAAAAAGGCTGGCCTCCTTCTGAAAATGCTGGCTGGCTATTATCTTGATGCTCTGGCTACCTTGTTAAGTTACGGACCTGAAACAAACATGGAGAAACATTTTTGTATGCTTCTTTAAAAGTCCATTTTGTTAAGTTATTTTTGGCTTGACAAAGAGGCAGTCCTTTCCCTTGAAACGCGTAGACCACAGCCCCTTGCCCTACAGAGTGACATCACAGCTGTAAGTGGCTGATCTCAGTCTACGTGGATCTGGATCTAGCACTGCTGGCGAAACATTCCGGAAGCCCTACAGCAGACCGTGGCTTTACTTATGTTCCAGCCTGGTTTACAGCAAAAGCTTCCTGGTGCCGCATTTTGCCTACTCCAGCCACACCCCTGCGGATCTTTGCAAATTGGGCAGCTCCACAGATGGTCCCCTTCAGGCTTTTTGTGACACGCTCTTTTAACCCCCTCTATTGATTGAGTGCAATTTAACAATTTTTTATTTTGGTTCTAAATAAACAGTTTGCATTTAGAAGCTGGTGCCCTCTCTTGTTTATATTTTGTTCAAAGTCTCTGACTTACTCAGTACCAATGCCAGAGATAGCCAGTATTTTCAGAACACTAAATATAAAATGCCAAACACTTTGTCTCTCCTAAGGTAGGTTTCTTTTAAAAATTAACTGCATTTGATTAAAAATAAAATAAAAACACTAGTAAAATATTAGGTACACCAAGTGCTGCCACACCTTTTATAAATAAGTGGATTTCTGACAGTGCCTGCCCAATGGACACAACCTTCCATGCCACTACTTCTGAAACAAGTGTCAAATAGCGTACTATGGGAGAACAAGGAGTGGGGTCTGTAGGAAGAGGGGAGAATATGTGAATGGGGATGGTAGGCTTTCAAAATAACACCAGTGTGCAGCAAGAATGCAGTTCAGCACATGAACTGCTACAGTGATTTCTGCTTACACAGTGGTCCCTCTGATATGAGAGATGAATACATTCAAATTGGTTCAGGCTACACCAATGTGAGTACCGGTATGTAGTAAAGAAGACCATTCCTGGAGTTCAGCTTTAAACAGCTCAATAATCTTGAGTAATATGTTGTACAAAAGTTTCAGTCTATATATGAGCAATATCAGATATATCAACATGCTCAGAGCAGTCCTGACATTGCCAAGAACAATATAGTACTTATGACAGATGCCTACATAAAACAAACTTACCTGTACCACAACCTCAATCATACTCAAGAGCAACATAATTTTGTACATTTCAGGACTTTGTAGGTACCATAAAGTGTGCCAAAAATACCAAAAAGTGTGCCAAAAATACATTTAAATATACAATTTAAATACTCTTGGCGGGAAAGAAGAAGAAGGGACCTCTTGACGGGAAAGAAGAAGAAGAAGAAGGGACCTCTTGACGGGAAAGAAGAAGAAGAAGAAGGGACCTCTTGACGGGAAAGAAGAAGAAGAAGAAGGGACCTCTTGACGGGAAAGAAGAAGAAGAAGAAGAAGGGACCTCTTGACGGGAAAGAAGAAGAAGGGACCTCTTGACGGGAAAGAAGAAGAAGGGACCTCTTGACGGGAAAGAAGAAGGGACCTCTTGACGGGAAAGAAGAAGAAGAAGGGACCTCTTGACGGGAAAGAAGAAGAAGAAGGGACCTCTTGACGGGAAAGAAGAAGAAGAAGGGACCTCTTGACGGGAAAGAAGAAGAAGAAGAAGGGACCTCTTGACGGGAATGAAGAAGAAGGGACCTCTTGACGGGAAAGAAGAAGAAGAAGGGACCTCTTGACGGGAAAGAAGAAGAAGAAGGGACCTCTTGACGGGAAAGAAGAAGAAGAAGGGACCTCTTGACGGGAAAGAAGAAGAAGAAGAAGGGACCTCTTGACGGGAAAGAAGAAGAAGAAGGGACCTCTTGACGGGAAAGAAGAAGAAGAAGGGACCTCTTGACGGGAAAGAAGAAGAAGAAGGGACCTCTTGACAGGAAAGAAGAAGAAGAAGGGACCTCTTGACGGGAAAGAAGAAGAAGAATAAGGGACCTCTTGACGGGAAAGAAGAAGAAGAATAAGGGACCTCTTGACGGGAAAGAAGAAGAAGAAGAAGGGACCTCTTGACGGGAAAGAAGAAGAAGAAGGGACCTCTTGACGGGAAAGAAGAAGAAGAAGAAGGGACCTCTTGACGGGAAAGAAGAAGAAGAAGAAGGGACCTCTTGACGGGAAAGAAGAAGAAGGGACCTCTTGACGGGAAAGAAGAAGAAGAAGGGACCTCTTGACGGGAAAGAAGAAGAAGAAGAAGGGACCTCTTGACGGGAAAGAAGAAGAAGAAGGGACCTCTTGACGGGAAAGAAGAAGAAGAAGGGACCTCTTGACGGGAAAGAAGAAGAAGAAGGGACCTCTTGACGGGAAAGAAGAAGAAGAAGGGACCTCTTGACGGGAAAGAAGAAGAAGAAGGGACCTCTTGACGGGAAAGAAGAAGAAGAAGGGACCTCTTGACGGGAAAGAAGAAGAAGAAGGGACCTCTTGACGGGAAAGAAGAAGAAGAAGGGACCTCTTGACGGGAAAGAAGAAGAAGGGACCTCTTGACGGGAAAGAAGAAGAAGGGACCTCTTGACGGGAAAGAAGAAGAAGGACCTCTTGACGGGAAAGAAGAAGAAGAAGGGACCTCTTGACGGGAAAGAAGAAGAAGAAGGGACCTCTTGACGGGAAAGAAGAAGAAGGGACCTCTTGACGGGAAAGGAAGAAGGGACCTCTTGACCTCTTGACGGGAAAGAAGAAGAAGAAGGACCTCTTGACGGGAAAGAAGAAGAAGAAGGACCTCTTGACGGGAAAGAAGAAGAAGAAGAAGGGACCTCTTGACGGGAAAGAAGAAGAAGGGACCTCTTGACGGGAAAGAAGAAGAAGAAGGACCTCTTGACGGGAAAGAAGAAGAAGAAGGAAGGGACCTCTTGACGGGAAAGAAGAAGAAGAAGGGACCTCTTGACGGGAAAGAAGAAGAAGGGACCTCTTGACGGGAAAGAAGAAGAAGGGACCTCTTGACGGGAAAGAAGAAGAAGAAGGGACCTCTTGACGGGAAAGAAGAAGAAGAAGAAGAAGGGACCTCTTGACGGGAAAGAAGAAGAAGAAGGGACCTCTTGACGGGAAAGAAGAAGAAGGGACCTCTTGACAGGAAAGAAGAAGGGACCTCTTGACAGGAAAGAAGAAGGGACCTCTTGACAGGAAAGAAGAAGGGACCTCTTGACAGGAAAGAAGAAGGGACCTCTTGACAGGAAAGAAGAAGGGACCTCTTGACAGGAAGAAGGACCTCTTGAGAAGGGACCTCTTGACGGAAAGAAGAAGGGAACGGGAAAGAAGAAGACCTCTTGACGGGAAAGAAGAAGGGACCTCTTGACGGGAAAGAAGAAGAAGAAGGGACCTCTTGACGGGAGAAGAAGAAGAAGGGACCTCTTGACGGGAAAGAAGAAGGGACCTCTTGACGGGAAAGGAAGACCTCTTGACGGGAAAGAAGAAGAAGAAGGGACCTCTTGACGGGAAAGAAGAAGAAGAAGGGACCTCTTGACGGGAAAGAAGAAGAAGGGACCTCTTGACGGGAAGGAAGAAGGGACCTCTTGACGGGAAGGAAGAAGGGACCTCTTGACGGGAAGGAAGAAGGGACCTCTGACGAGAAGGAAGAAGGGACCTCTGACGAGAAGGAAGAAGGGACCTCTGACGAGAAGGAAGAAGGGACCTCTGACGAGAAGGAAGAAGGGACCTCTGACTAGAATTTACTTTCATAAAGATTATTGTATGCACTATCCCATACTCAGGTTTCTTACTGATAACCAGCCTTTAATTTTTTTTTACAGTTTAGACTGTGGTACCTAAATGTTCCATACTTTTAAAAGGATTTTGCTACTGAAAAAATTGTTTACGCATAGGTGCCAGGTCAAATAATCCTGGGGCATGAATTTTGTTTAATCTTTGAAAAAAATAAAGTGTATTTGTTCACCGACAAAGTCCCATAACGTCTCTATAACAATTTTTTTCCCAGACTACCCGGTGTTAGTTCTCCAGAGCGAAAATTAAAACACGATAGCATGTCGTTCACCTGTCACACAGCTCTGTGCAATCCACCCATAGAAAGCCAAGTGTACAGGCAGTTGTATATAGCAGTCAGTTATCTATACATCAGATGAAGGTGATAACAGGAAACAGGCCACGACAATGGTCCTGTGTGGTTAAATGTGATAAAAGATTACCTTCTGCCACAAGTTCCTCCACCGTTACTTGATGACGGCCAATGGTGAAACATCTGCCCAGCGTCACCCCTCCGCTGGTAAAATTTCCAGCTGATCCTGCACCCAGAGCACCAGCTCCACCGCCGCCTCCACCGCTCTCCGACTTGGGCATTCGAGAAAACTTCTTCATGGTGCCCCCAACCCTGGCAACACTGACACTAGGGGCTCAGGAGGCTCACCTTCCCTGGGTATGGCCAACAGCTGTCACACACACACAAAGGGGGGCTGCTCATATACACTGCACCAATCCCACCAAATCCCAGGCACTCCACTAGCAGAGGTGATCTGGTTGGCATGCACAGCACACACAAAGGCAGCAGATAGACAAAGCTAGAGGAGCAGTCTGCATCCACAGCATGCCACACACTAAACAATGCTCACACAGGGAAGGGACGGCAGCAGCATGCATGCCCTGCAGACAAGGCAGTGCCCCAGCATTATTACCACACACAGCCCGGGGCTCCCCCTCCGCTCCTATTGTCAGTGCCGCCCGGCCACTACTTGGACTTCTTGTTGGCTCCTCGGCTTGTTGAAGTGCTGGAAACGGAAGAGGACAATCCGAAGTTCATCCATTCAGAGGCCAAAAAGAAATCTTCCTCCTCCTCCCGCTGCTGCTAGTGGCAGCTCCTCCTAGCGCCCGCCCAGGAAACTGACATGGAAGCAGAGGAGCAGCATGCATGCACGCGGCGTGGATGTGCACAGAGCACCGTGTACAGCCGTGTACAGCCATGGACACCCCGGTGTTCTCTGTGTGTAGTGTACGCCCCGGTCTCTGCGTGTGCACAAAGAGCCCCGGATGTGGGGGACGCTGCACATGGACACTGACAGGAAAGGAGAGGGGGCACACAGTACACAATAATGCTAACTTACCAACCGCTGCCCCTTTATTTGGAACCCTCTTCCACACAAATGTTTTATTGCGTTCCTGTTATTCCAATCTCTTTGTCAGCCAAGGTTCTGTCAACCAACAGGGTTCCGTCTATAGCATGCTTAGATTGCTCCATGAGCAGAGGTACATTGATTTCCTATATAGTTTCAGCACCAATATCACTTACCACCCCATTGACCACAATGACTAATGCACCAGACCATGTTCACCTCACCACTAATGGTCAGTGTGGCAGAACATGCTACCCGCTGATGGTCAGTGTATCAAAAAATGCTACCCGCTGATGGTCAGTGTATCAGAACATGCTACCCGCTGATGGTCAATGTATCAGAACCATAGGCGTGCGCACATTGTGTGCTGGGTGTGCCCAGGCACACCCTAATCACCCCATGTGCATTAGTAATATCGCTCTGTGTGGCAGAAGTTACATGTAAAAGATCTACACCTTACCTGCTCTACCATAAGAGAAGTGTTTATGCTCTTCTCTTTCACTGTGTCGGCAGGGAGGTCAGTAAGCCAGGTCATATATATGTAGACACATACACACGCATTTGTGTTTGAGCTTTAGGGTGCACACCCTAATGCAATAGGCTGCGCACACCTATGATCAGAACATGCTACCCACTGATGGTCAGTGTATCAGAACATGCTACCCGCTGATGGTCAGTGTATCAGAACATGCTACCCACTGATGGTCAGTGTATCAGAACATGCTACCCGCTGATGGTCAGTGTATCAGAACATGCTACCCGCTGATGGTCAGTGTATCAGAACATGCTACCTGCTGATGGTCAGTGTAGCAGAACATGCTACCCGCTGATGGTCCCCAGGGGTGTATCAGGGAACCCCCTAAAAGGGGTGGAGGTCTAGGGGCCCGGACCACCAGCCCCAGATGAGACCCCCTTATTTTTTATTAAAGGGCCAATTTTTTTTCAGTGTAGCAGAACATGCTACCCGCTTTTTAAAAAAATAAAAAAATATATATATATATATATATATATTTTAAATTAGGTCAGTGTCCCGATACCACTTTTTTAGCAGAACATGCTACATGCTGATGGTCAGTGTACTCGCAGAACATGCAAATACCCGATACTTTTTTTAATGGTCAGTGTATCAGTTTTCAAAATGCTACACGCTGATGGTATTTTCTTTAGTGTATCAGAAAATGCTACCCGCTTATAAAAGATAAAAATGGTCAGTAAAAATGTATCAGAAAATGCTACCTGCTGATGGTCAGCAGTGTAAAAAACTCAAAGAATTTTCAGAACATGTTGATAAATACAAAAAAAGTACTATTCCGCTGATGGTCAGTGTAGCATTTGCGCGAACATACTCCCGCAAATACACGCTGATGGTCCCGATACCGTACTAGTATCGGTATCTGAAACCCTATTTTAAATATATTTTTATTTTATTTTTTTATTAAAGGGACATTTTTTTTAGGTGTCTGCTGATGGTCCCCAGTGTAGCAGATCCCCAGGGCATGCTACCCGCTTTTTTTTTTATAAAAAAATTTTTTTTTTATATATTTTTTTTATTTATGGTTTAATATATACAGTGTATATATATATATATATATATATATATATATATATATATATAATTATTATTATTAAAGGGCAGAGGTCCAAAGGGCCCCCGGATGCAACCCTACCTTTTTTTTTATAATTTTTTTTTATATTTTACTTCTTTTTTTCTGTTTTTTTTTTTCTTATATATATATAAATATATATATATTTATTAAAGGGCCCAGAGGTCAGGGCCCTGTATCAGAACCCCCTTGTTTTTTTTTTTTTAATGTTTATTTATTTTTTATATATATTTTTTTTATTTCTTTTTTATTAAAGGGCCCGCTGATGGTCCCGGAGAAAAGCCCAATTTTTTTGTATCAGAAAATGCTAAAGGGCACGCTGATGGTCAGGGCCCCAGATGGCAACCACCCTTTTTATCAGAAAATGCTACCCGCTGTTTTTCTTTTTATTAAAGGGCCCAGAGGTCAGGGCCCCGGATGTACCCCCTTTTTTTTTATATATATATTTTTCATTTCTTCTTTTTGAAAAGGGGTCCCCCTGGTTCTACACGCTGATGGTCAGCACCCCCCCCCCCGGTGTATCAGAAAATGCTAGGGGGCCCGCTGATGGTCAGTGTATCAGGGGCCCCAAAATTCATGCGGCCCTACCCGCTGATGGTCAGTGTATCAGAACATGCTACCCGCTGATGGTCAGTGTATCAGAAAATGCTACACGCTGATGGTCAGTGTATCAGAAAATGCTACCCGCTGATGGTCAGTGTATCAGAACATGCTACCCGCTGATGGTCAGTGGGCCGCTATCAGAAATTATTGGGCATGCTACCCGCCCCCTGACGCCATGACCTCTCACCCCTGGCCCCGCCCCTCAGTGTATCAGAAAATGCTTTGTTGCTGTTTACCCTTATGTGGGGCCAACGTGATGGTCAGTGTATCAGAAAATGCGGGGGCAGTAAATACCCGCTGATTTTATTTTATAAAAAATGGTCAGTGTATTTTTTACCTTTTTTTTCTTTCTTTTTTTTCTTTCTCAGAAAATGCTACCCGCTGATGGAGCCATCAGTGTCCTCTTTATTGAGAGATCTGGGGTCTTTTAGAACATATCTGCTCTGGCCACCAAAGCGCTGATGGTCAAACCAAGATGTATCAGAACATGCTACCCGCTGATGGTCAGTGTATCAGGGGCGGAACATGCTCGGGCACCCGAGGGCCCCATGATGGGGGCCCCGTCAGGGTGGCCATGTAAAACCAGGGACAGTATGTAAAAATCATTATTTTTTTACATCTGGCCCTGAACATGCTACCCGCTGATCCCTTTGGTCAGTGTATCAAAACATGCTACCCGCTCTCCAGATTCTCAGGTGTATGTATGTGTGTGGGTGTGTGTATCAGCCTGGGGGCCCCAACATGCTACCCGAGGGCTGATGGTCAATGTATCAGAACATGCTACCCGCTGATGGTTAAAAAATGAAAGCAATCATTTCTGTATCAGAACATGCTTCCCACCCGTTGATCACTGGGGAAGCGGTTAAAGGGGATGTGCCAGAACATGCTCCCAGCTGATCCCACTTTTACTGCTCCCCCAACTGAAGTGCAAAGTTGTATCTCAACGTCTTATGATCAGCATCACAGGCAGCACATAAAACAGGTGCTCTATCATGGCTCTGTGTCACATGGCTGTTTTCTGACTTTTGGCTGTACTGTGTGTAACAGATTGTAGCACAGCCATAACAAAGTCAGCACCCTCAGGAGCCATGTGATATAGAGCCATGATAGAGATGTGCTGCCTGTGAGGATTATTGTAATGCTGATAATAGTCCTCTGTGCTGTGAGATAAACTGTATATTAGGACACAGTGAGGATTCTATTCTATTCTACACTCACTGTGTCCATTGCAGCCACAATCTCCTTCAGATGTTTCCTGTCAGCCACCTCACATCTTGGCAAGTGAGAACTGGAGGCGGGCGCCGGGTGGAGAATCATGGTATCACTCCGCCGGCCGGGACAAATTGAGTAGCGGGGCTGCATGATGAACATGCGCCCCCCGAAAATGAAAAAATAGTCCCTCCTCTGTGAGCACCTGGGCCCCTCTGTTGACCTGATGGGGCCCAGTAAAATGGTATAACCCCACTCCATTAACAAGTAGGAGCGGGGGGAACAATTTAGCAAGCTCGATTTTTTTATTTTTATTTAGTGCAGCAATTAACTGTAATGCTGCCGGGCCCCACTGTGCAGCTGATCTGGGCGGGCCCGGTACAACAGGGCTGGTTGTACTGCCCTATCAGCGGCCCTGGTCATTGTAGCAGAACATGCTACCCACTGATGGTCAATGTAGCATAACACGCTCCCCGCTGATGGTTAGTGTAGCAGAACATGCTCCCTGCTGATGGTCAATGTGCTAGAACATGGGTCTCCAAACTATGGCCCTCCAGATGTTCAGGAACTACAATTCCCATCATGCCTAGTCATGTCTGTGAATATCAGAGTTTTACAATGCCTCATGGGATGTGTAGTTCTGCAACACCTGGAGGGCCGTAGTTTGGAGATCCCTGTGCTAAAACATGCTCCCCGCTGATGGTCAATGTGCCAGAACATGCTCCCCGCTGATGGTCAATGTGCCAGACCATGCTCCCCGTTGATAGTCAATGTACCAGAACATGCTCCCTGCTGATGGTTAATGTGCCAGACCATGCTCCCCGCTGATGGTCAATGTGCCACACCATGCTCCCCGCTAGGGATGAGCTTCGCGTTCGATACGAACATATGTTCGACTCGAACATTGTCTGTTCGTACGTTCGACGAAATTCGAACAAAATCGGTCGTTCGCGACAAATTAGAGTGACGCAAAACGGACCATAATTCACTGCGGCATTGCGCGCTGATGATTGGCCAAGCATGCTGTATGTCCTGCATGCTTGGCCAATCACAGCACGCAAAAAACGAAGAGCCATAATTGGCCAAAGCCTGGGTGGCTTTGGCCAATTATGGCTCAGGGCTTTAGCACACGCTCCACACTATATAAGGCCGCCTACTGGGCGGCCTCGTGTAGTGTGTTCCGGCTTGTTAATGAGAGCAGTCAGAGATACAGAGAGACAGTCTTTTTATATAGCTAGATAGAGCAGGCAGGCAGGCTAGTCAGTTTAGCTTAATTTACAGTGTGTAGAGAATATATATACATCCCTAGGAGTTGTACATATATTTATACACTGTATAGCTTAGATAGATCAGTTCTTCCTAATTTACTGGCAGGCAGGTGATTGTGCTATTTAAAGATGTTATCACACGTATAGACAACCAGCAGGTACAATATTTAAAGGAATTTAATTGAATTTTTTTTAATTTAAGCATCATTAAAATCACTGCTCCTGGAGCAGTGATTTTAATAATGTTTAAATAAAAAAAATGAAAGATTCCTTTAAATATTGTACCTGCTGGGTGTCTATAGTTTGCCTGTGAAAACGTCTTTGAGAACCCGGGTCTTGCCCGAGGGAACATGTATCAATGAAAAAAAATTTAAAAATGTTTTTTTTCAGGACAAATTGAGTAGTGGGGCTGCATGATGAACATGCGCCCCCCGAAAATGAAAAAATAGTCCCTCCTCTGTGAGCACCTGGGCCCCTCTGTTGACCTGATGGGGCCCAGTAAAATGGTATAACCCCGATCCATTAACAAGTAGGAGCAGGGGGAACAATTTAGCAAGCTCGATTTTTTTATTTAATGCAGCAATTAACTGTAATGCTGCCGGGCCCCACTGTGCAGCTGATCTGGGCGGGCCCTGTACAACAGGGCTGGTTGTACTGCCCTATCAGCGGCCCTGGTCATTGTAGCAGAACATGCTACCCACTGATGGTCAATGTAGCATAACACGCTCCCCGCTGAAGCCCTGTACACACGGCCGAGGTTCTCGGCAGAAACCAGCGAGAACCTCGCTGAGAGCCGCATTCTGCCGAGAACCTCGGCTGTGTGTACAGGGCTTCAGCGAGCCCCGCCCGTCGGGAAACCCGTCGAGCAAATAGAGAACAGGTTCTCTATTTGCTCGACGGCCCGTCGGGATGAATGGATGGTCGCCGAATCTGCCGGCCGGCAGAGGACCTCGACGGGCGGAACGATGTGTTCGGCCCTTCGGGGTTCTCTGCCGTGTGTACGGGGCCTGATGGTTAGTGTACCAGAACATGCGGGGAGCTGATGGTCAATGTGCTAGACCATGCTCCATGCTGATGGTCAATGTGCCAGAACATGCTCCCCGCTAATGATCAATGTGCCAGAACATGCTCCCCACTGATGGTCAATGTGCCAGAACATGCTCCCCACTGATGGTCAATGTGCCAGAACATGCTCCCCGCTGATGGTCAATGTGCCAGACCATGCTCCCTGCTGATGGTCAATGTGCCAGAACATGCTCCCTGCTGATGGTTAAGTACCAAAGCACTACTGCAATCTGACCCAAGTACGCAGCCAAGAACTGCTTTAACCACTTAAGACCCGGACCAAAATGCAGGCAAAGGACCTTGCCCCTTTTTGCGATTCGGCACTGCGTCGCTTTAACTGACAATTGCGCGGTCGTGCGACGTGGCTCCCAAACAAAATTGGCGTCCTTTTTTCCCCACAAATAGAGCTTTCTTTTGGTGGTATTTGCTCCCCGTTGATCACCTCTGCGGTTTTTATTTTTTTGCGCTATAAACAAAAATAGAGCGACAATTTAAAAAAAAAATCAATATTTTTTACTTTTTGCTATAATAAAAATCCCCCAAAAATATGCTCCCCGCTGATAAAAAACATTTTTTTTTCCTCAGTTTAGGCCGATACGTATTCTTCTACCTATTTTTGGTAAAAAAAATCACAATAAGCGTTTATCGGTTGGTTTTCGCAAAATTTATAGCGTTTACAAAATAAGGAATAGTTTTATTGCATTTTTATTATTATTTTTTTTTTTTACTACTAATAGCGGCGATCAGCGATTTTTTTCGTGACTGCGACATTATGGGCGGACACTTCGGACAATTTTGACACATTTTTGGGACAATTGTCATTTTCACAGAAAAAAATGCATTTAAATTTGCATTGTTTACTGTGGAAATGACAGTTGCAGTTTGGGAGTTAACCACAGGTGGCGCTGTAGGGGATGTGTGGCTATGTGTGTTGTTTACTACTGTAGGGGGGTGTGGCTGTAGGTGTGACGTCATCGATCGCGTCCCCCTATCACAGGGATGACGCGATCGATGCTGCAGCCACAGAGAAGCACGGGGAAGCCGTGTGTACACACGGCTCTCCCCGTTCTTCCGCTCCAGGGACGGATCGCAGAAGATGGGACGTTAATAATAATTCACTGCAGCGGCGATCGGGTCCGCGAATCCCGCGGTCCCGGTCCTGGAGCTTCGGACCGGTTATTCTAAAGTTAATTGAAGTCGCGGGAGCGCGCCCGCGGGTTGGGTGGATTGAGGGCGCATTGTGTAATTGTATTTTGAAATGTCTGCGCCCGTGTGAATAGGGGGGTGGAGACCCACGGCTGGGTACTAAAATCAACGTATATATACGTTGATGTGCCCAGCCGTGCCATTCTGCCGACGTAAATGTGCAGTAGGCGGTCCTTAAGTGGTTAATTGACAAAGGAGGACATGAAAAGGGATCAGCGAGAAGATCCACTAGGGAATCTAATAAGGAAGTCGCTGTCAACTAAAGAACCTCAAACATTGATGAAAATCCCCACTGAGGGAGCCAAGGTGATTCATAAACAACGGAAATGAATGAAAATAGAAGAGGTGGTCATATATTGAAGAGGTTACTCTGAAGAGCCAAAAGGTGTGAGCCAGCTGTTCCTTTCTGAGAAACATAATTTAACCATGCTAACCGCTCTCCATGATGATAATGGTCACTAAGGCCCAGATAGAACTTTCATACTGGTCAGGGATCGATTTTACTGGCCGTCCATGAGAATGGAGGTGGAAAGCAACTGCCGCTCTTGTGTTAGGTGTATCCAGAGAAAAACTCTACCCGGCAGAGCAGCCCCAATGGGCTATCTACAAAGCCATTGATTTCTTGTGCCTGGAACCTGATCTGAGCAGGAGTCATTTTCTGGTTGTGACAGATCATTTTACCCGACACGCCCAGGCTTTTCCCACTAGGGATCAACAAGCTAGTACGGTGACCAAGACACTAGTGGAGAAGTTCTTCATCCATTATGGGTTGCCTCAGCGCCTATATTCAGATCAAGGTCGGGACTTTGAGAACAAACTGGTCCACAGACTATGAAGAAGTACAGTCACCGCTTATTTGGCTGTACTTCTCCTATGGAGCACAAGAGTACAGTTCATTCTGCACTCTTGTGACCCATTTTTAGCCAATACCTGGCTAAAGGCCACCATCAGCAGATGTCACAGACCCAGTCCAGGCTCTGAAAAGATCCTGAACATATGGTTGGAATCTGTCCAGAAGCCTGGAGTGGCAGCTGGCTCAGCCTTTCAGGGAGACGGATCAATGCAACATCCACCTAGGTGAGTATAAGTTGTTTCTTATAGCCAATACCTATCTTTTAAAGCATCTGGAACCCCTCTCCCTTTCTAAAGTGATGCAGTGAGAATAAATTATCTTTATTCATCAAAGTAACTGGTGCTCAATGCCCCATCATATGTCAGCCCTGGGATAAATGCTTGCCCACATGTCCCTGCCCACATGTCATAGCTACTACTTTGTCATGAATCAGATTTTTTTCTCATTTTGTCTCTCATGGTAAAGCTCTACTCAATAAACTCCTCATAGAAACCCACTGTTAATGTCAGCCAGAGATTATTGGTATTTAAAGGCACAAATATCAATGTAATAGTTTATGTGAATTGACCATTACAAACAAAATATCATAAAACATTACTAAATAGCACATGAAACTATGTTACACTGTACATTTTGCTTAAGTGAAATAACCCATATTTCTTTTGAGGGCCTACCTAAACCATCAATTCAAGTATAACAACATACAGTTTGCTCAGTTTTGATAATGATATAGATCAAAATATGACTACCAGCAGCCAGCTTTGTATGTGTCAGGACCAGCTTATATACTACTATCTGTACAAAGACCACAAGTTACCCCCTTAAATATAGCACTTGTGCCAGTCCTGCATTTTAAAGAATTTTTTTATTTTTTTTTACTTTTGTATTATTTTTACTTCTTAAGTAGAAAAATAAATAAGTGACTTTTTCATATACAACATTAAAATCTTAAGTTGTCATATTTAGTATTTCCAAGGTCTCAAAGCACTTAGATTACATTTGACTCTTGACACTTTAGCATAATTACTAAATGGCCCTGATTTCCAGGAACATGTCAGGGTTTTGAAAGTTGTTCCTGGAAATGATTCTAATATTGAACTTTTTCTTAATTCTTCATAAACAAAAAGTCCCCCATTTAGTTTTACATTTAGCCTTTACTTTCTGTTTCAATTTTTTTGGCTCATAAAAGTCATTGTGTACTTTGGCCATATTAAACAAAATAATAAGTCCACTACGGGTATATCTGCTGTCTTATCTTTGGGGAATACCTGGTACTTTTGGGCATGGGTATGGAGCATTACATACCAACTTCATACCCCATTACAGTACTTGCGCAGACCATTGCCAGGTCTGAGTACTGCCACGTAAAGACAGGGGGAACATGAGCATCCCTGTGTAGGTTTTAACATTCTCAGAAACTTGAAACCTGATCAAAAAGTGCATGAAAAAAAGTAAGAGAAATTAGAACCTTTTAACTTTGCCTTCTGTTCTCTTCAAAGTGGAACCTCGTGGAAACTGTTAAGAAAATGTACAGTACAGAGAGAGCTGGCCGGGCGGAGATGTAAGGCTGACCCGGTACTGACAGATATACACGTAAATAAAGATCAGCTTGGTGTAAAGAACCACTCACCAGCACAGTCACATGGGTGGAAGGGCAATAAGTCACATGTTCCCCAAAAATTCCCACCTTATAAATATTGGTTGGTGAACCAACATTGGATCCAGACGTGGGAACACCTACAAGTCTGCTATCCAGAGGAGGAAATGTTTGCTGGTCCCTGTGTATGCAGTCCATTGGTGTGATTAAGCATTACTGATCCACCACAGTATGGTGAGCTGGATCCATTCATTTCGGTAAGAGTGTTTAATTCTCTCCCCACTCATTGGTGAAGGCACTCCCGGGTGACATCTTGGAATCACACCATACCTACTGGGATCACATAATAGTATTTATACTGTAGACTTGATCACTTGAGTATATGTTTGAAAGAATTACTTTTACTCACTTATCCTGGATTGTAGCATTCATACAGTACATATTCATTTCGATTGGACATTCACACTTAGCATTTTTATGTTTATGCACTTCCTATATTGTATGTTTAACCTACATGCATAATTTTGGTGGACCCACCGTTTATCACAACAGGTGGTTTTTCTAGACATTACTTTCACATGTTATGTCACTCTGAGATCTGTTTATTGAAGATTTACAGGTCTCCCTTTTTGTTCATATGTGATTATTTATATATTTGAATTTAATTATTCATTGATATCACTTAAGCGCTACACTTTATTTTTCCTCATGTACAGTTAGACTAGGGGTATTAAACCCGAAAACAAAAATGTTATATATTGTAGTCCAAAAGGGAGAGTATAGCCTCAGTTAATTAAATGAAAAAAATAATTATAATGTACCAGCATCCCGGGATAATTGAAAAAGGGGGGGACCATATGATTAAGGACACAAGCTGCTTGACACTATGTGTCTGAAATACATTGGTCAATATTTGATTGATTGGGATTTTCAAGGCACTGATAAGAAGGCATGTATAAGATAAAAAAGTGTATTTATTACATATAAAACAATACAAGTATAAAAACAATGGGACAGGCCCCACAATTCGAACACAATATCAGGTATTTGCTAGAACAAAACCGTATGGGTCAAATGCGTGGAGGCGATCTGCGACCTCGACTGGTTTTGCGGTATTGCACCGCTTCTTTAGGAGGATCTATGTATATATGCATAATTTGTAGAAAAGAAAACAAGCATGATTTAAACAATTGTAAAAAAGACATTTAAGGAACAGCAAGCATGGTGCTATCTTGGAGGCAAAGACACACTCACCTATGGCGGCAGATGGCCTGGAATGAACCACTATCGATCAAACCCCCCCTCCCCCCTCCAACACAGAATGGCTCACGCAGGGGAAGCTGACATAGGCTCTGGTGGATAAAAGTTTTTGAAACAGGAAAAGGACAATTTGAAGTTACCAATATATGGAACTAGTAGAGGACACCGAAAGGAAGAGCGGTTGTGAAAGGGATGGCTGGGGGACGTGAAAAGGGGAGAAAGGGGAAAGGAATGGCGGGGCTAGGGAAAGCACAAGAGGGAGGAAAAGAGAAAGGGAGAAAGGAAATGGGGAAGGAACGAGTGGGAAGACAAGAGGAAGGGGGGGAGGAGGGGGAATGGAAAAGAAGGGGAAAAAAGGGGGGGAAAGGGGGGGAAGTAGGGAGATGAGGGAATGAGGGGAGAAGAAAGAAAGAAGGAAAAAGAAGGGAAAGGGGAAAAGGGAAGAGAGGGAAAAGGAGAGGAAAACAGGTAAACGAAAAACAGGGAAACAAAGGGGGGGGGGTGAGAAAAGAGCTAGTAGGGATGAGAGGGGAGGGAGGGAAAAGGCAAAAGGCTGGAGGACGGGGGGGGGGGGTGGGAAGAAGATAGAAAGGGAAGACGGAACGATATGCAAGGGAAGAGGGGGGAGGGGGAAGATAAAGGGGAAGGGGAAAAGGGGCAAAACCAGGAAGAGGAGGAATAAGGAAAAGAAACCGGGGAATAAAAGAAAAGCAAAGCATGAAAAAGGGCAGTGATGTGGGTGCCCAAGAGAGGGATGAGTAGTGGAAGTATGGGGACCCAGGGTTCACCAAATATAGGGAAAGGAGATTGCCTGCTAGTTCTTACCGCAATAATAAAAGTCTATTATAAACACTAGGGGCAAAAGAGACGGCAGCATCACAAGGTAATAGGCGCGGGTAGAAGCCTATTTTAGTATGGAAAAGCAGGTAACGCTGGTAAGCGATCAGCTGTAAAACAGGGTATGGGTAAAAATTAAACTAATAAAGTTGAACAAACCAGGCGAGGTAACGCACTGGGAGTCAAGGAAAAAAAGGGGGGGGGGTTAGAGCTGCGCCATGACATCCGGACACAGTGTGAGCCGATAGTCCTCAATACCAATAGGGTAAAACGCTCTTCCACAAAAATTGAGGGTGCAAAAGAGTCTGTATTATATACAACTCAGAGAGATATGTGTCTGCTTGGAGCGGAATATGACAGTCACCAACGTGATACACCGCACACTTCACTCTTCGGTGAGACCCACCACCAGTTGTATAAAGCAGCTTACCAGATGAACTATAAGTGACAGCAGTCGGCTATAGCCCAGCCGCGGCCTTTACGGGGAGATTCACTTCCTGGATGGAACTCTGCAAACTTAGACTCCAGCACATCAGCCAGACACCAGACACCACCGCACGGTCATGTATAGAGAATAGCAGACATAGTGTAATCCCGCAAAGATTATTTATTAAAAACAAGATTAAAAACTGACTCACATTTAGTAGGAGTATTACAGGCACATAAAAAGATTGTTGCCGGCGGGCGAACACATATGCGGAGCCCTTCCTCCTGAACGTGATGACGTCACTGCACCTCATCGCGTTTAGGAGGAAGGGCTTTGGCTATGTGTTCGCCGGCCGGCAACAATCTTTTTATGTGCCTGTAATACTCCTACTAAATGTGAGTACATTTTTAATAAATAATCTTTGTGGGATTACACTATGTCTGCTATTCTTTATACATGACCGTGCAGTGGTGTCTGGTGTCTGGCTGATGTGCTGGAGTCTAAGTTTGCAGAGTTCCATCCAGGAAGTGAATCTCCCTGTAAAGGCCGCGGCTGGGCTATAGCCGACTGCTGTCACTTATAGTTCATCTGGTAAGCTGTTTTATACAACTGGTGGTGGGTCTCACCGAAGAGTGAAGTGTGCGGTTTATCACGTTGGTGACTGTCATATTCCGCTCCAAGCAGACACATATCTCTCTGAGTTGTATATAATACAGACTCTTTTGCACCCTCAATTTTTGTGGAAGAGCGTTTTACCCTATTGGTATTGAGGACTATCGGCTCACACTGTGTCCGGATGTCATGGCGCAGCTCTAACCCCCCCTTTTTTCCTTGTCTTCTTAGTGCATTTTGCATAAGAGCTGCTGCCTTCCTGTTGTATTGTTTGTTATCATTTTGCCTTTATTGGTACTTGAGAACCATTTTCAGATAAGCGCAATTTTTCTTGTTAATATTTAACGCACTGGGAGTGTCTTACCTTATCGTGATGGCCGGTGTGCGTCCCCAGGGAGAGCTTTACATGTGTCTCACCGTAAGCAGCCAAGACGCTGCTTATGTGAGGCTTCAGGTGACGGCGGCGCCCGTGTGACGTCACTGTCGCAATGTTTTGTGATCATCCGTCCCAAAGCAACCCACGCTCGATAGGCGTGGGTGTGCGATCTGAAGACCCAATGGCGCAGCCAGGTCGTAGGTCGCAAGGAGGGAGCTTGTGAAGGAGCCCCCGCCCATGGGACGGAATTGAGTGAGCCACCAAACAGAGAGGGGGGAGAGAAGAATGAGCAGCCCAAAATGAGGCGGTCGCCAGGGAGCTGAATTAGTCTCTACCGACAAGCTGCACCAGGTTCACTGTTAAAAAATGTAGCGAAATTTCTATTACATATATAAACAACAATTAAAAAGACAGTAGCGTTAAGACATAAGAGAATATTTCTTATATCGTATGTCACGAGCAGGAAAAACTTTACAAGTCTACAACAATCACAAGAGGGGAAAGAATGGGGGAACATGTACAAATATTGTCCATACACATTACTGGAATGGATTAAATACATGATCACATATAAGTACAATCCGATGGTGTTTGTCTGGTATAACTGATGGACCAAAGTAGGAACCAAAACAGGGGGAAGGAGGGGGGAAGAAACAAATAAAAAGAAAAGGGGGGGAGGGAAAGGGAGGAAAGGGATGAGACGGCCAAAGACTTTTAAAGAAAACATTTATAAGAATTTACCTCATTTAGGCCAGGAGGGATTGTAGCATTAAGGTGCTCTATACAGAGACACTCATTTTGTAAAATAGATCTGTTCCAGTCGCCCCCTCGTGGGTTTGGCGGGATCACCTGCAGTACCAAAAAACTTAAAACGGAGAGGTCATAGCAATGATATAATCCGACATGACGTCCAATAGTTGTTAATTTGCCATTGTTTGAGTCATACAAATGGTCACCCATTCTTTGGCGAAATTCTCTGATGGTCTTACCGATGTAGAAGGCGCCACATCGGCAGACCATCAGGTAAATCACCCCTTTGGTCCCACAATTGGCAGAAAAAGATGGACGGAAATGCTCACCATTGGGTAGGTGGTAAGACTGTCCTTCCCAGACCCAAGGGCAGCGGCCACATTTATAAGTCCCCTTGGGGTCAGAAGATGACATGTGTTGTGCCACATAGTGGCCCTGAGTGAGTCGGTCCCTGAGGGAATATGCCCGACGAAACACAAGCTCAGGATTAGTTTTAACATGTTTAAAAAGGGTCGTATCTTCAAGAAGGATATGCCAATTTTTGTTCAAAATATTACGGAGTGTATTATGGTGCGCTGAAAATGTAGTGATGAATATAACAGTTTCATTTTTTACTGATTTGGATTTAGGGGGATCATACAGTAAGGATTGTCTGGATCGATATATTGTAGCTCGTCGATGTGGTGGCTGCATTTATTTATTTTTTTTGCCTTTTTTCCATTATTTTCACCTGGTGAAAACACTTCATATTTTAGGATTTCTTCATTCTGGATGGAGGCGCAATTGAGACACCTTTGGACAGCAGAATTGTCAATCTGGGGAGAAGGTAGTGTTTGATACACTAGCAGCTTTAGATGGACCTGACTAACAAATTAAAGCTGAACTCTAGCTAACACTTTTTTAAGCAGTTACAGCAACATTTTTCCTTCTGGGTTAAAGAATTTACATAAATGTGTAGTGCTCCCTTACTTTCAGAAGGGACGCTATTTGTAAATTTAGTGAGGTGAGAGACTTATTTGCTCTCACCCAGGTTGTTTGTGTTAAATTGGGCTGCTGTCAGCTCTGAATTATCCTGTGGGTCATTCTGCGCTCCCGGGATGCAATTCCATCTCGGGGCGGCAGGTGGTGCCAGAGGTATTCAGGCATTGCCACTTTTCCCCAGCAGCCAATTGGAGGAGTGTTTCCCTCGCAGGGCATGCTGGGGGAGGGTATATCTGTGACAGACGCCATTTTTCGGGGTTCTTTGCGGGTTCCTGGTTCCGGGTGCGGCACCCACATTCGGGGTGTGCGCACGTCACGGGCCCCACCACCACTATGGCCTACCTGGCCGGGGCCCATGCTACGCGGAGTTCCCTACTCTGGGCCCTCATGGCTCGGAGCAACTGAGCTGCCGAGGGGCCCCAGTGACTTACTGGGTCCCCCTACTTTAAAAGGACTTGACTGAAAGGATACGCTCTATTGCTCTCGAGTATCGGACCTGTGGCAGAGGCCTTTACTAATTTACTAGAGCCAAGTCGGTGGCAGAGACTTGTTCCTTCTCAGCATGCTCACTGACACTCTGGCTGCAAAAGAATACACTCTAGATTCTAGAAGCAGGACTTCTTCTGTTCGTTATCCATAGCCTGACTCTGCAAAGTTATTCTCTTCACCAACCTATCCTGTCTACCTCAAGTTGACTGTTGGTCGATGTTGGACCGAAAATAAAGCACTTAGAAAACGTCAACCCTTGGCTTGGACATTCCATTACTGCTCTCACAAGTTGCTACCATCAATTTCCCTAGACACATCAAAGGTAACTTAACTTATGCCGATCCCACATCTAACCAGCGGCTCCTGAATGGGGTAGCGCTACAAATGAATAAATGCACCCCTATAATGAGTGTAAGCACCCCTATCAGTTTTAAATGAATTGCCTCAACTCTCTAACTGGCACTTTTTCTGGACAGCTGGTCTGTTAAAGGAGGTTGAAAAATAGCAGATTTACTACCCAGATCACCAGGTAAAAATAAAGGGGAAAAAAGCATTTCAAAAGAAAACAAATGTAGCTGCCACTTTGGTATCCCACATTTTTATTTTTTATGTAATACCGCTTTAAAACCGAAACTCATATTTTACAAATTTGGATAGAACAGGGAAGGGTTAAAACCCTTATGTTATTAATTGCTGTCTGTATTCCCACTGGCAAGATTGACCCTTCTTATTTGTTATAGTGACCACATTTAGAAGGACAGAAAGTGATATGGAATCTAAAATGTTTGAGTTGTGTAGTACTCCCTTAAAAACAGCAACACATGTTGGTGTGACAACTGTCTTAGCAGATGTCCCCTCTTACTTTGGAGAGATTTCCTCTAACTTTCTGTTGTGTCTAATGAACAGAAAGTGATGGTTATTCCCCTTAATGGAATACAGGCAGCACAAAATAATAAACACATATTTTTTTTTTTTTTTTTACTTTTCAGGTTTAAATACATTTTAATGTTTTAACTGCCAAACTACCAGATTATATGCAATTTTGCCCTGCCATTATTGTAATCTGCACACAACTTTCTAGTTAGGAAGACCACATGACTACATTCTGGTATATCATTAATGCTTCTAGATCCACCAACGCCAAATGACCCCTGGATGTGGGTTATAATCTTAATTATGATGCTGATGTTTAATAAGGAGGCAGAAGGAAAAATAATTGCTTGTGCGTTGTAGAAAATATATGTAAATTACAAGATTGTCTGTATAGAATTTGAAATCCTTTGAGAGTAAACATTGATGTATTTAACACCTTCCTACCTGGCCTACAGTAGAATGGCGGTCAGGCAGGGGCTCCATTGTCCTGACTAGACAACATTTGACGTCCTACAGAACAAGCTACTGCATGCGCCCCCGGGGGCACGCAACGTGGTCATTTGTGGTGCTGTGTGTCGCCCAGACACACTGCAACTTCGATCACGATAAAGAGCCTATGGCGTAGGGACGCAGAGCACTGTGCTCTGAGCCCACCCAGGTGTGCAACAATAGCAAATGAATATTCACTATTGTCACACTAATCCTCCCCCCGGCCAAACAGAAAGCGGGTCTTGAGACCCCTCACTCAGTTGGCTGAAAGAACAGGCAATCCTTTTGAACGCCTAGGTGGAGGGGATGAGACGCATGGCGGGAGCTACCGTGATGGAGGAGAGGACACAGGAGCCTTTGCCCACTGCCTGCCACCTAGATGGGGTAAGTGCCGGACTGACCGGCAGACAGTAAGCAGGCAAGAAGGGGGGGAGGATCTGCTGCCCCCCCCCCCAAAAAAAAACACCAGCCGCCACTGTGCAAAACTGGAAGTAAAGCTGAAGTTTAGCTTTAATATCTAAAGCTCAAATTACACACAGTGCTGAATGAGTAGTAGTTGTTCCCTATTTTACAGCTCTCTGTGACTCTGTTCAGACGTTCAGTGAGAGAGACCATAGGGGAGATTTACTAAAACTGGTGCACACAGAATCTAGTGCAGCGCTGCATAGCAACCAATCATCTTCTATGTTGTATTGTCAGAGCTTAACTGAACACCCTGAAGTTAGAAGCTGATTGGCTACCATGCATGGCTGCAACAGGTTTTGAGTGCACCAGTTTTAGCAAATCTCCCCCCATATCTGCAAGCAAAAAGCTTCTGGTGTATTCCTTCATCGCAAACCTTTGTTAATGATCGTGACCAGATAAACTAACACGGTAACTGGACTTAAAGCGGGGGTTCACCCTAAAACATTTATATACCGTTACATCCAGCATACTGCTGACATCGACAGTATGCTGGATTTTTTTTTTTTCGCTGTACTTACCGTCTTATCGTTGTTTTCACCCGGCTTCCGGGTTCTCGCTCCACCGGGGAGTAGGCGTTCCTAGGACGAGGCATAGATGATTGACGTGCGGGTAAAGCGTGTCACACCTTCCGAAAATATCCAAGCTGGGACTCGGCTCTTTTCGGTCAGCTCTACATGGCAGGCGCAGGGGCCGTATAGCGCCGTAAAAAGCCGAGTCCCAGCTCGGATATTTTCGGAAGGCGTGACATGCTTTACCCACACGTCAATCATCTATGCCTCGTCTTAGGAACGCCTATTCCCCGCTGGAGTCAGAACTCGGAGCCGGATGAAAACAACTATAAGACGGTAAGTACAGCAAAAAAAAAAACAGCGTACTGCAGATGTCAGCAGTATGCTGGATGTAATGGTATATAGTTGTTTTTCAGGATGAACCTCCGCTTTAAAATAGGTATGTATAAACTTTCTTCCTGAATAGTTGAAATATTTTTCCTTCCAACAGCAATGTATAACTGAATAAAATCATATCATACCATATTGGTTTACTTAGAGGCCCTCAGAAGGGTATATTTAGACTAAGAAATAATCAGTCAGTCCCAGTTATGACATCAGTACTTTGAAAGTTTTACAGTACTTTAAAAATAAATACATATTAGAGATGTTCAGCCAGGACAGAAAAATGTGTTTTGTTTCAAATTAGTTTATCAGGTTAATAATTTCATTTAGTCGTATTCATTATATTAGATTGATTTGTTTTCAGAATTCATATAGGGCCAGATTCAGGTAGTCCAGAGCATCTTTGCTCTGGAGTAACGCTTCTCATTTGCGTTGCGCTGCAGAAATTTTAGGAGCAAGTGCTGTCATTCACGAAGCACTTGCTCCTAAAGTTGCGGCAGCGCATCACAAATGAGCCGGCGGAATTCAAATTGGGCGGGTACGGGGCGTGTAGTATGCTAACTACGCGCGATCCCGCCGCCAACGTACTGCGCATGCGTCGAGTGTCAAAACATCCCTGTGCGCATGCTCCAAAATCTGTGAATGAACGTCAATGACGTCACATTCCCATTCATGACCGTTTTACGCAAGCGACGTTTTTTTTTTTTTTCCCTACGCGATGACGACGCCTATACCTAACATAGGATACTCCAACCCCATGTAGGTATATCTATGCGCCGCGTATCCCCGTCCGGAAACGTCGTATCGTCATTGCGTCGCGCCGGAATTCGATCGTGAATTGCCGATTTCCGCTCATTAACATATTTTTTGAGCGTAAATCGGCGGGAACGCCCCCGGCGCCATTTTTAAAGTTGAAGTAACGATGCGATGGCGAAACTCAGTTACGCTGCTCGCATCAGAACTTCAACCCGGCGTTTCTTGTTTTCTGGTTACAGAAAACAGAAACGCCGGCTCAAAGTCACAGTTAGGCTGGCGGATCACTCGATCCGCCAGCCTAACTGTTCCTGAATCTGGCCCATAGTCTATTTGGATTAGTTTTGTATATTTGTTATTCCTAATCGATCCATATTTTGGAACAAAGGCTATATTCGTCTTAACATGTTAAAGGGGTGTTCCAGCCTAGTTATATGTTTATTAAAAGTCAGCAGCTACAAAAAGTGTAGCTGCTGGCTTTTAATAAACAGACACTTACCTGCTCCAGCGTTCCAGCGACGCGCCAACCGGGGCTCCACTCCTCCCCCTCCCTTCCCGGCCGGCGTCCTCATTGCAACTGTGGGCACCCGGTCGTGACAGCCTTCATCTGCACTGCACATGCGCGAGCGGCGCAGTCCCAGGCGATCGCATGGGACCTGTCAGTGTCCCATGCGATCGCCTACAAGGAGGGGCTGCTGTAGGCGATTAAGCTTAATCGCCTAACCAGCCCCTCGGCGGAAGGAGGAAGTGGGACAGGACTCCTGAAGCCCCCACTCCCCCCCCAAAAAAATTACATGCCAAATGTGGCATGTAAGGGGGTGAGGAGTGGGATTAGCGGAAGTTTACATTTTGGGTGGAACTCCGCTTTAGTTTGTTATTTCGGGAGATTACTTATACACTCTGGGCCAGATTCAGGTAGATGGGAGCATCTTTGCTCCAGAGTAACGCTTCTCATTTACGTTACTCTGCCGAAATTTTAGCAGCAAGTGCTGTCATTCACGAAGCACTTGCTCCTAAAGTTGCGGCAGCGTAACGAAAATGAGCCGGCGGAATTCTAATTGGGCGGGTACGGGGCATGTAGTATTTAAACTAAGCGCGATCCCGCCGCGAACGTACTGCGCATGCGTCGAGTGTCAAAGCATCCCCGTGCGCATGCTCCAAATTCTGTGAATGAACGTCAATGACGTCACATTCCCATTCATGATCTTTTTACGCAAGCGACGTTTTTTTTTTTTTTTTTCGACGCGATGACGACGCCTATACCTAACATAGGATACTCCAACCCCATGTAGGTATATCTTCGCTCGTGAATTGCCGATTTCAGCTCATTAACATATTTTTTGAGCGGAAATCGGCGGGAACGCCCCCGGCGCCATTTTTAAGTTGAAGTAACGATGCGATGGCGAAACTCAGTTACGCTGATCGCATCGGAGCTTCAACCCGGCGTTTCTTGTTTTCTGGTTACAGAAAACAAAAACGCCGGCTCAAAGTGACAGTTAGGCTGGTGGATCACTGATACTCCAGCCTAACTGTTCCTGAATCTGGCCCTCTGAGTTGGATGGAGGTGGATTCATCAGAATCTCTGAATCATAACACAACGAATTTAACAAAATCAATTTTGGATTTATTTGTTGTTAGGATTCGTAGATTCTGATGGATCCACCTCCATCCAACCCAAACACAGTAAGGGCCCTTCCACACTGATCAGTTTTTCAGTAAAAAAAAATGCATCCCTTTAAATCCTATGGAACACTTTAGGCCTCGTACACACGATCGGACATATCCGATGAAAACGGTCCGCGGACCATTTCCATCGGATATGTCCGATCGGGAGTTTGATCCGATGGCGTGTACACACCATCGGATCAAATTCCCCGCCGCCGGACGGCGCGGTGACGTGGCGGTGACGCGGCGGTGACGTTGACGCCGCCACGTCACCGCCACGTCACCGCACCAGGAAGTTAAACACTTCCGCGCATGCGCCGAATCCATTCGGCGGCGGCGCGGCGGCGGTGGGGGACGACATGTCTGCTGGTAAGTGTACTAACCAGCAGACATGTCGGGCGGACAGATTCCCACCAGATAGATTTCAAAGCATGCTTTGAAATCTGTCGGGTGGAGAAATCTGTCCGCTAGCCCATACACACGAGCGGAGATGTCTGCTGAAACGGTCCATCGGACCGTTTTCAGCGGACATATCCCCTTGTGTGTACGAGGCCTTACACTCTTTCTGTGGGAAGTGCCACGCGTGTCCAAATTTTAAAAGCAATGCAAACGTGGCAAAAATGCATGGAAAACGCAATGAGCAATGCAAAATGTTCAACCCTACGGACTAAGACTGGGATGTCATTTAAGTTCTTGTGCCTGTAAAGGAAGGTGTCACAATAACTTTGGCAATATAGTATGTGTATATATATATATATATATATGTATTTCTAAGGAGTTACAGCACAGTAAATATACACTTGTAGCTAGCAATATAGCATATAGCAACTTTAGGAATCCCTGCCCTTTATCATTACACCATGCAGTATAAATTGAGAAATTAATGCTCAGGTCTAAGTAGCTTTATATATACAACACATGGGAAACTGAGGAGGTGTTGCCGCTTGTTAACTCTTTATAATAGAAAACTGTTGCTTATAAAATGGGGATTCTTATTTACCATATACAGTGGTACTTTGGATTACGAGCATAATTTGTTCCAGAAGCATGCTTGTAATCCAAAGCACTCGTATATCAAAGCTAATTTCCCCATAGGAACCAATGGAAACTCAAATAATTTGTTCCAGTGTCACTGCTAGTATATACAGTACCACATGTCGCCAGGAGTGCAGGAGTGCAGGAGACACTTGGAAACACTCGGAGACCACTCATAGACACTCATAGACATTCAGAAACATTCGGAGACGCTCAGAGATGCTCAGAGACGCTTTGGAACCGAGTGTCTCCAAGTGGTCTCAAATCATCTCCGAGCATCACGGCGCAACCGCACCTCTGGCCACATGCGGTACTGCACACCTCAGAGGCTTGAATCCTGCTTGTCTTGCAAAACAATGCTCGCAAATTGAGTCAGGATTTTTTTTAAAAACAGCTCGTATTGCGAGACGCTTGTAAACCACTTTATTCGCAATCCGAGGTCTTACTGTATCAACTATTTTATTACCAATAATTTGCTAAAGGAAAGGCCAAGACCTTTACAGTTTCTCATGTGTTCTATTATACAGGCTTATTTTGCTCAGAGGAGAGGTGGAGGGACTCCGTCCTCCTGGCTGCAAAGAATAGTGTGTCCTCTCCACAGGTCCTCCTGCCCTTTACTGTCACTCTACCTGCCCCCCTCCTGTCACTCTGCCTGCCCCCCCTCTTCTCAGCCCTCCTGTCATCCTGCCCTTACTGTCACTCTGCCTGCCCCCCCCCCTCCTGTCACTCTGCCTGCCCCCCCTCTTCTCAGCCCTCCTGTCATCCTGCCCTTACTGTCACTCTGCCTGCCCCCCCCCCCCTCCTGTCACTCTGCCTGCCCCCCCTCTTCTCAGCCCTCCTGTCATCCTGCCCTTACTGTCACTCTGCCTGCCCCCCCTCTTGTCACTCTGCCTGCCCCCTCCTGTCACACAGCCTGCCCCCCTCTTGTCACTCTGCCTGCCCCCCCCCCTCTTGTCACTCTGCCTGCCCCCTCCTGTCACACAGCCTGCCCCCCTCTTGTCACTCTGCCTGCCCCCCCCCTCTTGTCACTCTGCCTGGCCTCCCTCCTGTCAGCCTGCCTGCCCCTTCTGCCATCCTGCCCCCTTCCTGTCACTCTGCCTGCCCCCTCCTGTCACCTTGCCTGCCCCCCCTGTCATCATGCCCCCCTCTTGTCACTCTGCCCCCTTCTGTCACTCTGCCCCCTGTCAGCTTGCCCTTTACTGTTACTCTGCCTGCATGGGCGTCCGCAGAAATTTTTCAGGGGGGGGGGCGCTTTGGCAGCGGTGATACACAGTCGCTTTAAAATGTAAAAACACCCCACTGTGCTCCCTGCATCTTTCATTATCTCTTTGTCCCTACTGTGTACCCCTCTCCACAATTCCACAACTACACCTCTGGACCCCTTTACATTACACAGCACCCTACACCACTGGACCTATTTCTATTATTACATTGTTGTACAAAATGAAATGGTTCAACTCACTTGTCAAAACATTCACCCCCCACAGTGGTGTAGTAGTATATCCTCCTCTGCCCAATTCACTCCCCCACAGTAGTGTAGTGTCCTGACCTAGAGGAGTGCCACTGCCTAAGAGCCGCTGAGACCGCTGCCGAGTGCCTTGCCTTTCCTTGATCCCTCCTCCATGATCCATCCCTCCTGTCACCATCACACCATCCCTCCTTCCTCCATGATCCATCCCTCCTGTCACCATCACACCATCCCTCCTTCCTCCATGATCTATCCCTCCTGTCACCATCACACCATCCCTCCTTCCTCCATGATCCATCCCTCCTGTCACCATCACACCATCCCTCCTTCCTCCATGATCCATCCCTCCTGTCACCATCACACCATCCCTCCTGCCTCCATGATCCATCCCTCCTGTCACCATCACACCATCCCTCCTTCCTCCATGATCCATCCCTCCTGTCACCATCACACCATCCCTCCTTCCTCCATGATCTATCCCTCCTGTCACCATCACACCATCCCTCCTTCCTCCATGATCCATCCCTCCTGTCACCATCACACCATCCCTCCTTCCTCCATGATCCATCCCTCCTGTCACCATCACACCATCCCTCCTGCCTCCATGATCTATCCCTCCTGTCACCATCACACCATCCCTCCTTCCTCCATGATCCATCCCTCCTGTCACCATCACACCATCCCTCCTGCCTCCATGATCCATCCCTCCTGTCACCATCACACCATCCCTCCTTCCTCCATGATCCATCCCTCCTGTCACCATCACACCATCCCTCCTTCCTCCATGATCCATCCCTCCTGTCACCATCACACCATCCCTCCTTCCTCCATGATCCATCCCTCCTGTCACCATCACACCATCCCTCCTTCCTCCATGATCCATCCCTCCTGTCACCATCACACCATCCCTCCTTCCTCCATGATCCATCCCTCCTGTCACCATCACACCATCCCTCCTTCCTCCATGATCCATCCCTCCTGTCACCATCACACCATCCCTCCTTCCTCCATGATCCATCCCTCCTGTCACCATCACACCATCCCTCCTTCCTCCATGATCTATCCCTCCTGTCACCATCACACCATCCCTCCTTCCTCCATGATCCATCCCTCCTGTCACCATCACACCATCCCTCCTTCCTCCATGATCCATCCCTCCTGTCACCATCACACCATCCCTCCTTCCTCCATGATCTATCCCTCCTGTCACCATCACACCATCCCTCCTTCCTCCATGATCCATCCCTCCTGTCACCATCACACCATCCCTCCTTCCTCCATGATCCATCCCTCCTGTCACCATCACACCATCCCTCCTGCCTCCATGATCCATCCCTCCTGTCACCATCACACCATCCCTCCTTCCTCCATGATCCATCCCTCCTGTCACCATCACACCATCCCTCCTTCCTCCATGATCCATCCCTCCTGTCACCATCACACCATCCCTCCTTCCTCCATGATCCATCCCTCCTGTCACCATCACACCATCCCTCCTTCCTCCATGATCCATCCCTCCTGTCACCATCACACCATCCCTCCTTCCTCCATGATCCATCCCTCCTGTCACCATCACACCATCCCTCCTTCCTCCATGATCCATCCCTCCTGTCACCATCACACCATCCCTCCTTCCTCCATGATCTATCCCTCCTGTCACCATCACACCATCCCTCCTTCCTCCATGATCCATCCCTCCTGTCACCATCACACCATCCCTCCTTCCTCCATGATCCATCCCTCCTGTCACCATCACACCATCCCTCCTTCCTCCATGATCTATCCCTCCTGTCACCATCACACCATCCCTCCTTCCTCCATGATCCATCCCTCCTGTCACCATCACACCATCCCTCCTTCCTCCATGATCCATCCCTCCTGTCACCATCACACCATCCCTCCTGCCTCCATGATCCATCCCTCCTGTCACCATCACACCATCCCTCCTTCCTCCATGATCCATCCCTCCTGTCACCATCACACCATCCCTCCTTCCTCCATGATCCATCCCTCCTGTCACCATCACACCATCCCTCCTTCCTCCATGATCCATCCCTCCTGTCACCATCACACCATCCCTCCTTCCTCCATGATCCATCCCTCCTGTCACCATCACACCATCCCTCCTTCCTCCATGATCCATCCCTCCTGTCACCATCACACCATCCCTCCTTCCTCCATGATCCATCCCTCCTGTCACCATCACACCATCCCTCCTTCCTCCATGATCCATCCCTCCTGTCACCATCACACCATCCCTCCTTCCTCCATGATCCATCCCTCCTGTCACCATCACACCATCCCTCCTTCCTCCATGATCTATCCCTCCTGTCACCATCACACCATCCCTCCTTCCTCCATGATCCATCCCTCCTGTCACCATCACACCATCCCTCCTTCCTCCATGATCCATCCCTCCTGTCACCATCACACCATCCCTCCTGCCTCCATGATCCATCCCTCCTGTCACCATCACACCATCCCTCCTTCCTCCATGATCCATCCCTCCTGTCACCATCACACCATCCCTCCTGCCTCCATGATCCATCCCTCCTGTCACCATCACACCATCCCTCATTCCTCCATGATCTATCCCTCCTGTCACCATCACACCATCCCTCCTGCCTCCATGATCCATCCCTCCTGTCACCATCACACCATCCCTCCTTCCTCCATGATCCATCCCTCCTGTCACCATCACACCATCCCTCCTTCCTCCATGATCCATCCCTCCTGTCACCATCACACCATCCCTCCTGCCTCCATGATCCATCCCTCCTGTCACCATCACACCATCCCTCCTCATAGTTGCCAACTGTCCCGTTTTTAACGGGACAGTCCCGTCAAATAGGACCTAGTCCCGGCTAATTTAGCCTGCTGGGACTTGTCCCGGCTAGTGGGGAAGCGATTGGCTCATTCGGATGGCGCGCGGCGCGCTGGGGAAGGCAGGTGCGGCTTTAGTGTTCTGTAAGTAACGCGATTGGCTCATTCGGATGGCGGGCGGTGCGCTGGGGAAGGCAGGTGCGGCTTCAGCGTTCTGTAAGTAACGCGATTGGCTAATGCGGGCGGCGCGCTGGGGCAAGCTCGCGCCTGGACTCTCCCCTCATCTGGGTCATGTGACGAGCTCAGCTGAGACACTGCTGCCAGCTGTCCACCAACATCTCCCCCGCACGGACCGGACGTTATCCTCCAGGGTCAGGCTAGCTGCTACCCTTACCTACTAGGAGGATGGATGACCAGCAGGCAGGAGAAGCTGGAAACCATACTGAGGAACCCTCGATCACCCACCAATGTGGAGAGCCTGTTGGTGAGTAACAACCTGCAGCATGGTCACCTCTCAATAGTCCTTCCAAGTCTGGCCTTACCTGTATTGTTATGGAGGTGTGACCTGAAATGGAGCTCCCCCAGATTGCCACTTTTGTAGCCCAAGGTCTGGTGTTGGGGGTCCCACATGAAAAAGAAAGAAGCGCTAAAATTAAATTGGTCCATTGAACGTCTTCAGAACACTTGTGTAAATGTTGGCAGGAATTTTGAGGTTGTTTTGGTCTTGAGTTGGACTGGTGGTGGGTTCATGTATCCTTAGGAAAAGTTCAAACCAGTTGTGGGAATACAAGAACAAGTGTGCTGGGATTTGTAGTTCATTGACAGCTGGATGGCTGCAGAGTGCTGGGCTCTGTTGTGCATGGGACTGCAAGAACCAGTAGGCTGGGATTTGTAGTTCCTTGACAGCTGGATGGCTGCAGAGTGCTGGGCTCTGTTGTGCATGGGGCTGCAAAAACCAGTAGGTTGGGATTTGTAGTTCCTTGACAGCTGGATGGCTGCAGAGTGCTGGGCTCTATTGAGCATGGGACTACAAGAACTGTGTGTGCTTAGATTTGTAGTTCCATGACAGCTGGGTGGCTTCCAAATGGTGGGCTCTGTTGCACGTTAAGCTACAAGAACCAGTATGCTGGGATTTGTAGTTCCGTGAAAGCTGGATGGCTTCTGAATTCTGGGCTCTGTTGCACATGGAACTACAAGAACTGGTGTGCTGGGATTTTTAGTTCCTTGACAGCTAGATGGCTGCAGAGTGCTGGGCTCTGTTGTGCATCGGGATGCAAGAACTGGTGTGCTGAGATTTGTAGTTATTTCACATCTGGGTACCATTGTGCACAGGACTACAAAATGAGTGTACTGGGATTTGTAGTCCTATGACAACTGGATGGTTGCAGAGTTCTGGGCTTTATTACATGTGGGACTACAAGAACTGCTGTGCTTGGGTATCTTAGTTCATTGACAGCAGAGTGGTAGGCTCTATTGCATTTAGGGCTACAAGAACTGGTGTACTACAACTACAACTTATTTTGGGATCACAGGAAGGGAAAAGAAAAAAGCTGGCCTGTGAAGGATTAAACCAAACAATGTTTCATGTGCTGTAGTGGAACCGTGAACCGGAGTCTGCCTTGTAGCTGTGGGAGTGTGATTAAGGCTCAGAGCTGCTGGATGATCTGACCTCAGTTTGCTGGAAGCTAAGGCTGTGTGTGCAAGAATGTACAGGGACACTGTTATGTACGGGGACACTGTTATGTACGGGGACACTGTTATGTACGGGGACACTGTTATGTACGGGGACACTGTTATGTACGGGGACACTGTTATGTACGGGGACACTGTTATGTACGGGGACACTGGGAAAGAATCACAGACTGGTACACACAGAGGGACTTCTATGGATGAAAAGGGCTGCAGTACTACTGTAGATGAAGGTTGTAGTATTACTCTGAATGATGAGGCCTGTGTTACTAATGTAGATAAAGGGCTTTAGTAGTGCTAGTTGTGCATAATGAAAGCTCCAGTAGTACAGAGGGCATGATAAGAGTTCTAGTGCTTCAGTGGATTGTGAGGGCTGTAGTACTACTTTAGATGAGGCCTGTGTTAATTCTGTGTACGATAAGGACTCTAGTACTTCTGTGGATTAGGTCTCTGAGTAATATTGTGTATGATGAAGGCTATATTATTACTCTGAATGTACTACTACTACTATGGATGAGGGTTGTAGTAATTCTAGAGAACAAGAGAGCTGCAATAATTCTGTGGATCATGAGGGCAGTAGTACTATTGTGGATGAGTTGCAGTGCTGTTTATACTACTAGGGATGATGAGGGTTGTAGTACTACTATTCGTGAGGTCTGTAGTAATGCTGTGGATTATGAGGGTTAAAGTGCTGTAGTATTACTATAGATCAGGGTTTTAGTAATTATGTGGGCGATGGGGGTTGTAGTATTGTAATACTACTATGAATGATGGGGGATTGTAGTAATGTTATTGCTGACGAGGGCTGTTATAATCCTATGGAGTATGAGGGTTTCAGAAACATTCAGAGACGCTCAGAGATGCTCAGAGACGCTTTGGAACCGAGTGTCTCCAAGTGGTCTCAAATCATCTCCGAGCATCACGGCGCAACCGCACCTCTGGCCACATGCGGTACTGCACACCTCAGAGGCTTGAATCCTGCTTGTCTTGCAAAACAATGCTCGCAAATTGAGTCAGGATTTTTTTTAAAAACAGCTCGTATTGCGAGACGCTTGTAAACCACTTTATTCGCAATCCGAGGTCTTACTGTATCAACTATTTTATTACCAATAATTTGCTAAAGGAAAGGCCAAGACCTTTACAGTTTCTCATGTGTTCTATTATACAGGGCTTATTTTGCTCAGAGGAGAGGTGGAGGGACTCCGTCCTCCTGGCTGCAAAGAATAGTGTGTCCTCTCCACAGGTCCTCCTGCCCTTTACTGTCACTCTACCTGCCCCCCTCCTGTCACTCTCTGCCTGCCCCCCCTCTTCTCAGCCCTCCTGTCATCCTGCCCTTACTGTCACTCTGCCTGCCCCCCCCCTCCTGTCACTCTGCCTGCCCCCCCTCTTCTCAGCCCTCCTGTCATCCTGCCCTTACTGTCACTCTGCCTGCCCCCCCCCCTCCTGTCACTCTGCCTGCCCCCCCTCTTCTCAGCCCTCCTGTCATCCTGCCCTTACTGTCACTCTGCCTGCCCCCCCTCTTGTCACTCTGCCTGCCCCCTCCTGTCACACAGCCTGCCCCCCTCTTGTCACTCTGCCTGCCCCCCCTCTTGTCACTCTGCCTGCCCCCTCCTGTCACACAGCCTGCCCCCCTCTTGTCACTCTGCCTGCCCCCCCCCTCTTGTCACTCTGCCTGGCCTCCCTCCTGTCAGCCTGCCTGCCCCTTCTGCCATCCTGCCCCCTTCCTGTCACTCTGCCTGCCCCCTCCTGTCACCTTGCCTGCCCCCCCTGTCATCATGCCCCCCTCTTGTCACTCTGCCCCCTTCTGTCACTCTGCCCCCTGTCAGCTTGCCCTTTACTGTTACTCTGCCTGCATGGGCGTCCGCAGAAATTTTTCAGGGGGGGGGCGCTTTGGCAGCGGTGATACACAGTCGCTTTAAAATGTAAAAACACCCCACTGTGCTCCCTGCATCTTTCATTATCTCTTTGTCCCTACTGTGTACCCCTCTCCACAATTCCACAACTACACCTCTGGACCCCTTTACATTACACAGCACCCTACACCACTGGACCTATTTCTATTATTACATTGTTGTACAAAATGAAATGGTTCAACTCACTTGTCAAAACATTCACCCCCACAGTGGTGTAGTAGTATATCCTCCTCTGCCCAATTCACTCCCCCACAGTAGTGTAGTGTCCTGACCTAGAGGAGTGCCACTGCCTAAGAGCCGCTGAGACCGCTGCCGAGTGCCTTGCCTTTCCTTGATCCCTCCTCCATGATCCATCCCTCCTGTCACCATCACACCATCCCTCCTTCCTCCATGATCCATCCCTCCTGTCACCATCACACCATCCCTCCTTCCTCCATGATCCATCCCTCCTGTCACCATCACACCATCCCTCCTTCCTCCATGATCTATCCCTCCTGTCACCATCACACCATCCCTCCTTCCTCCATGATCCATCCCTCCTGTCACCATCACACCATCCCTCCTTCCTCCATGATCCATCCCTCCTGTCACCATCACACCATCCCTCCTTCCTCCATGATCCATCCCACCTGTCACCATCACACCATCCCTCCTTCCTCCATGATCTATCCCTCCTGTCACCATCACACCATCCCTCCTGCCTCCATGATCTATCCCTCCTGTCACCATCACACCATCCCTCCTTCCTCCATGATCCATCCCTCCTGTCACCATCACACCATCCCTCCTGCCTCCATGATCCATCCCTCCTGTCACCATCACACCATCCCTCCTTCCTCCATGATCCATCCCTCCTGTCACCATCACACCATCCCTCCTTCCTCCATGATCCATCCCTCCTGTCACCATCACACCATCCCTCCTTCCTCCATGATCCATCCCTCCTGTCACCATCACACCATCCCTCCTTCCTCCATGATCCATCCCTCCTGTCACCATCACACCATCCCTCCTTCCTCCATGATCTATCCCTCCTGTCACCATCACACCATCCCTCCTTCCTCCATGATCCATCCCTCCTGTCACCATCACACCATCCCTCCTTCCTCCATGATCCATCCCTCCTGTCACCATCACACCATCCCTCCTTCCTCCATGATCCATCCCTCCTGTCACCATCACACCATCCCTCCTTCCTCCATGATCCATCCCTCCTGTCACCATCACACCATCCCTCCTTCCTCCATGATCCATCCCTCCTGTAACCATCACACCATCCCTCCTGCCTCCATGATCTATCCCTCCTGTCACCATCACACCATCCCTCCTTCCTCCATGATCCATCCCTCCTGTCACCATCACACCATCCCTCCTGCCTCCATGATCCATCCCTCCTGTCACCATCACACCATCCCTCCTTCCTCCATGATCCATCCCTCCTGTCACCATCACACCATCCCTCCTTCCTCCATGATCCATCCCTCCTGTCACCATCACACCATCCCTCCTTCCTCCATGATCCATCCCTCCTGTCACCATCACACCATCCCTCCTTCCTCCATGATCCATCCCTCCTGTCACCATCACACCATCCCTCCTTCCTCCATGATCCATCCCTCCTGTCACCATCACACCATCCCTCCTTCCTCCATGATCCATCCCTCCTGTCACCATCACACCATCCCTCCTTCCTCCATGATCTATCCCTCCTGTCACCATCACACCATCCCTCCTGCCTCCATGATCCATCCCTCCTGTCACCATCACACCATCCCTCCTTCCTCCATGATCCATCCCTCCTGTCACCATCACACCATCCCTCCTTCCTCCATGATCCATCCCTACTGTCACCATCACACCATCCCTCCTGCCTCCATGATCCATCCCTCCTGTCACCATCACACCATCCCTCCTTCCTCCATGATCCATCCCTCCTGTCACCATCACACCATCCCTCCTGCCTCCATGATCCATCCCTCCTGTCACCATCACACCATCCCTCCTTCCTCCATGATCCATCCCTCCTGTCACCATCACACCATCCCTCCTTCCTCCATGATCCATCCCTCCTGTCACCATCACACCATCCCTCCTTCCTCCATGATCCATCCCTCCTGTCACCATCACACCATCCCTCCTTCCTCCATGATCTATCCCTCCTGTCACCATCACACCATCCCTCCTTCCTCCATGATCCATCCCTCCTGTCACCATCACACCATCCCTCCTTCCTCCATGATCCATCCCTCCTGTCACCATCACACCATCCCTCCTTCCTCCATGATCTATCCCTCCTGTCACCATCACACCATCCCTCCTTCCTCCATGATCCATCCCTCCTGTCACCATCACACCATCCCTCCTTCCTCCATGATCCATCCCTCCTGTCACCATCACACCATCCCTCCTGCCTCCATGATCCATCCCTCCTGTCACCATCACACCATCCCTCCTTCCTCCATGATCCATCCCTCCTGTCACCATCACACCATCCCTCCTGCCTCCATGATCCATCCCTCCTGTCACCATCACACCATCCCTCCTTCCTCCATGATCCATCCCTCCTGTCACCATCACACCATCCCTCCTTCCTCCATGATCCATCCCTCCTGTCACCATCACACCATCCCTCCTTCCTCCATGATCCATCCCTCCTGTCACCATCACACCATCCCTCCTTCCTCCATGATCCATCCCTCCTGTCACCATCACACCATCCCTCCTTCCTCCATGATCCATCCCTCCTGTCACCATCACACCATCCCTCCTTCCTCCATGATCCATCCCTCCTGTCACCATCACACCATCCCTCCTTCCTCCATGATCTATCCCTCCTGTCACCATCACACCATCCCTCCTTCCTCCATGATCCATCCCTCCTGTCACCATCACACCATCCCTCCTTCCTCCATGATCCATCCCTCCTGTCACCATCACACCATCCCTCCTGCCTCCATGATCCATCCCTCCTGTCACCATCACACCATCCCTCCTTCCTCCATGATCCATCCCTCCTGTCACCATCACACCATCCCTCCTGCCTCCATGATCCATCCCTCCTGTCACCATCACACCATCCCTCCTTCCTCCATGATCTATCCCTCCTGTCACCATCACACCATCCCTCCTGCCTCCATGATCCATCCCTCCTGTCACCATCACACCATCCCTCCTTCCTCCATGATCCATCCCTCCTGTCACCATCACACCATCCCTCCTTCCTCCATGATCCATCCCTACTGTCACCATCACACCATCCCTCCTGCCTCCATGATCCATCCCTCCTGTCACCATCACACCATCCCTCCTCATAGTTGCCAACTGTCCCGTTTTTAACGGGACAGTCCCGTCAAATAGGACCTAGTCCCGGCTAATTTAGCCTGCCGGGACTTGTCCCGGCTAGTGGGGAAGCGATTGGCTCATTCGGATGGCGCGCGGCGCGCTGGGGAAGGCAGGTGCGGCTTTAGTGTTCTGTAAGTAACGCGATTGGCTCATTCGGATGGCGGGCGGCGCGCTGGGGAAGGCAGGTGCGGCTTCAGCGTTCTGTAAGTAACGCGATTGGCGCGCTGGGGCAAGCTCGCGCCTGGACTCTCCCCTCAGCCGGGTTTGTGACGAGCTCAGCCGAGATACACTGCTGCCAGCTGTCCACCAACATCTCCCCCGCACGGACCGGACGTTATCCTCCAGGGTCAGGCTAGCTGCTACCCTTACCTACTAGGAGGATGGATGACCAGCAGGCAGGAGAAGCTGGAAACCATACTGAGGAACACTCGATCACCCACCAATGTGGAGAGCCTGTTGGTGAGTAACAACCTGCAGCATGGTCACCTCTCAATAGTCCTTCCAAGTCTGGCCTTACCTGTATTGTTATGGAGGTGTGACCTGAAATGGAGCTCCCCCAGATTGCCACTTTTGTAGCCCAAGGTCTGGTGTTGGGGGTCCCACATGAAAAAGAAAGAACCGCTAAAATTTAATTGGTCCATTGAACGTCTTCAGAACACTTGTGTAAATGTTGGCAGGAATTTTGAGGTTGTTTTGGTCTTGAGTTGGACTGGTGGTGGGTTCATGTATCCTTAGGAAAAGTTCAAACCAGCTGTGGGAATACAAGAACAAGTGTGCTGGGATTTGTAGTTCATTGACAGCTGGATGGCTGCAGAGTGCTGGGCTCTGTTGTGCATGGGACTGCAAGAACCAGTAGGCTGGGATTTGTAGTTCCTTGACAGCTGGATGGCTGCAGAGTGCTGGGCTCTGTTGTGCATGGGGCTGCAAAAACCAGTAGGTTGGGATTTGTAGTTCCTTGACAGCTGGATGGCTGCAGAGTGCTGGGCTCTATTGAGCATGGGACTACAAGAACTGGTGTGCTTAGATTTGTAGTTCCATGACAGCTGGGTGGCTTCCAAATGGTGGGCTCTGTTGCACGTTAAGCTACAAGAACCAGTATGCTGGGATTTGTAGTTCCGTGAAAGCTGGATGGCTTCTGAATTCTGGGCTCTGTTGCACATGGAACTACAAGAACTGGTGTGCTGGGATTTTTAGTTCCTTGACAGCTAGATGGCTGCAGAGTGCTGGGCTCTGTTGTGCATCGGGATGCAAGAACTGGTGTGCTGAGATTTGTAGTTATTTCACATCTGGGTACCATTGTGCACAGGACTACAAAATGAGTGTACTGGGATTTGTAGTCCTATGACAACTGGATGGTTGCAGAGTTCTGGGCTTTATTACATGTGGGACTACAAGAACTGCTGTGCTTGGGTATCTTAGTTCATTGACAGCAGAGTGGTAGGCTCTATTGCATTTAGGGCTACAAGAACTGGTGTACTACAACTACAACTTATTTTGGGATCACAGGAAGGGAAAAGAAAAAAGCTGGCCTGTGAAGGATTAAACCAAACAATGTTTCATGTGCTGTAGTGGAACCGTGAACCGGAGTCTGCCTTGTAGCTGTGGGAGTGTGATTAAGGCTCAGAGCTGCTGGATGATCTGACCTCAGTTTGCTGGAAGCTAAGGCTGTGTGTGCAAGAATGTACAGGGACACTGTTATGTACGGGGACACTGTTATGTACGGGGACACTGTTATGTACGGGGACACTGTTATGTACGGGGACACTGGGAAAGAATCACAGACTGGTACACACAGAGGGACTTCTATGGATGAAAAGGGCTGCAGTACTACTGTAGATGAAGGTTGTAGTATTACTCTGAATGATGAGGCCTGTGTTACTAATGTAGATAAAGGGCTTTAGTAGTGCTAGTGTGCATAATGAAAGCTCCAGTAGTACAGAGGGCATGATAAGAGTTCTAGTGCTTCAGTGGATTGTGAGGGCTGTAGTACTACTTTAGATGAGGCCTGTGTTAATTCTGTGTACGATAAGGACTCTAGTACTTCTGTGGATTAGGTCTCTGAGTAATATTGTGTATGATGAAGGCTATATTATTACTCTGAATGTACTACTACTACTATGGATGAGGGTTGTAGTAATTCTGGAGAACAAGAGAGCTGCAATAATTCTGTGGATCATGAGGGCAGTAGTACTATTGTGGATGAGTTGCAGTGCTGTTTATACTACTAGGGATGATGAGGGTTGTAGTACTACTATTCGTGAGGTCTGTAGTAATGCTGTGGATTATGAGGGTTAAAGTGCTGTAGTATTACTATAGATCAGGGTTTTAGTAATTATGTGGGCGATGGGGGTTGTAGTATTGTAATACTACTATGAATGATGGGGGATTGTAGTAATGTTATTGCTGACGAGGGCTGTTATAATCCTATGGAGTATGAGGGTTGTAGTGCTGTAGTACTACTATAGATAACGGTTTTAGTAATTCTGTGGGTGATGGGGGTTGAAGTACTGTAATACTACTATGGATGATGGGGATTGTAGTAATGCTATGGATGATGGAGGTTGTAATAATTCTTCTGTGAGTGATGTAACACTACTATGGCTAATGAGGGTTGTAGTATTGTAACACTATGTATGGCTAATGAGAGTTGCAGTACTGTAACACTACTATGGCTGATGAGGGTTGTAGTACAACAGTTTAATTTAAAGTTATAAAAGTCTTAAGTCCCAATGTTCCCCTTTACATCAGAGTCTGCAGGATTTCTTCTTATAGCGCAAGGGTGAACTCTGCGGACCCTGATGTAAGTTGGAACTCTGATGTAAATGGGAGCGCAGAGCCCCACCTTACATCAGAGTTCCCCCTTAGTTGTTGTGTTGTGCTGGCTGTGTTATATTAACCTGATCTTCATGTAAATAGAGAAATACATTTTTTGACTTTTGTTTAACTTAAACACATTGCTAATAGCACTCGCAAAATGTTTATAGTTCAAATACTAAAAGTTGCACAGTTTAGCACAGACATTTTAGGTGCTTTTTTGAAGTGCCAGTAAAAAATTGGTGTCGTTCGTAATTTTTAGGCATCTTGCCAGTAAATTAATAGCTGTGCTACAAAGTGTCCCTGGAAAAAAAATTCAAATGTTGGCAACTATGCCTCCTTCCTCCATGATCCATCCCTCCTGTCACCATCACATCATCCCTCCTTCCTCCATGATCCATCCCTCCTGTCACCATCACACCATCCCTCCTTCCTCTATGATCTATCCCTCCTGTCACCATCACATCATCCCTCCTTCCTCCATGATCCATCCCTCCTGTCACCATCACACATCCCTCCTGCCTCCATGATCCATCCCTCCTGTCACCATCACACATCCCTCCTGCCTCCATGATCCATCCCTCCTGTCACCATCACACCATCCCTCCTTCCTCCATGATCCATCCCTCCTGTCACCATCACACCATCCCTCCTTCCTCCATGATCCATCCCTCCTGTCACCATCACACCATCCCTCCTGCCTCCATGATCCATCCCTCCTGTCACCATCACACATCCCTCCTGCCTCCATGATCCATCCCTCCTGTCACCATCACACCATCCCTCCTTCCTCCATGATCCATCCCTCCTGTCACCATCACACCATCCCTCCTGCCTCCATGATCCATCCCTCCTGTCACCATCACACATCCCTCCTGCCTCCATGATCCATCCCTCCTGTCACCATCACACCATCCCTCCTTCCTCCATGATCCATCCCTCCTGTCACCATCACACATCCCTCCTGCCTCCATGATCCATCCCTCCTGTCACCATCACACCATCCCTCCTTCCTCCATGATCCATCCCTCCTGTCACCATCACACCATCCCTCCATGATCCATCCCTCCTTCCTCCATGATCCATCCCTCCTGTCACCATCACACCAACCCTCCTTCCGCCATGATCCATCCCTCCTGTCACCATCACACCATCCCTCCATGATCCATCCCCCCTGCCACCATTACACCGTCCATCCCACTTCCATGGGCCATCCCTGCTGTCACCATCACACCGTCCCTCCTTCCTCCGTGATCCATCCCTCCTTCCTCTGTGATCCATCCCTCCTTCCTCTGTGATCCATCCCTTCTTCCTCAGTGATCCATACCTCCTTCCTCTGTGATCCATCCCTCCTGCCTCTGTGATCCATCCCTCCTGCCTCTGTGATCCATCCCTCCTTCCTCTGTGATCCATCTCTCCTGCCTCTGTGATCCATCTCTCCTGCCTCTGTGATCCATCTCTCCTGCCTCTGTGATCCATCTCTCCTGCCTCTGTGATCCACCTCTCCTGCCTCCGTGATCCATCCCTCCTGCCTACATAACCTCCTCTATTTAGTACCTTAAGGTGTGCCTGCCCTGGGCTGGTCCATTTGTGCTGTGGATAACTGGGCTGTAACACTGTTCCCGACTCTCTCTGGATCATCAGAAAAAAATCAGACCACTACGACGGCTCCTCTGATCCGCCTGCACAGCTAGCTTACTCCTGCTCCTGGTGACAGATTTTCAATTCTGGCGCGCCATGAGATGACATCACTCGGCTTTCCACCAGTAGTTGTGCACCGCCAGCTCAGCCTCTGTGAAGTCCGCCCTCGTGGCTGGGCAGCCCCGCCCGCTGGCCAAATACAGGATCGGATTGGGCCGCTCCAGAAACTGCCAATAAATACAGTCGGCCGCGGTTGGCATTGGCAACACTGCTTTTTTCCCAGTCACTCACCTCACGAGCGCCTCGTTCACTTGGGCGCCGCCTTGCTTACTGCTCAGAGAGAATCATGGCACTGGTTTCTAGGGGGGGCAAGGGCCCTCCCTTGCCCTATGGAGCGGACGCCCATGTCTGCCTGCCCCCTCCTGTCACACTGCCTTCCCCCCTCTTGTCACTCTGCCTGCCCCCCTTCTTGTCACTCTGCCTGCCCCCCTCTTGTCACTCTGCCTGCCCCCCTCTTGTCACTCTGCCTGCCCCCCTCTTGTCACTCTGACTGCCCCCCCTCCTGTCACTCTGCCTGCCCCCCTTCCTGTCACTCTGCCTGCCCCCTCCTGTCACTCTGCCTGCCCCCCTCCTGTCACTCTGCCTGCCCCCCCTGTCATCCTGCCCCCCTCTTGTCACTGTACCCCCTTCTGTCACTCTGCCCCTTCTGTCACTCTGCCCCTCCTGTCACTCTGCCCCTCCAGTCACTCTGCCCCTCCAGTCACTCTGCCTGCCTAGGAGTTAAATATTTCTGTTCCTTCCCCTGGCCCCCAGCTGATTCCACAGAATATACTGGAATGGCTGAACAGCCTTACGGCTCATTTACACATGTAGTGCCCTCTGAAGAGCAATCCACATTTGTATTGCTCTTTAGAGGGCATTTAACAGGCGCCTGTTTAAACCCCACAGTATTGCCCTGCAATTTAATGCATTGCACATGGATACGGAGAGCCCCCATTAACTTGAATGGGCCACATTCGGCAGGCAATACTGCTCGCTGAACCCAACAGTGCAGACATGTTTTGCCGCACTGTGATGCAAAGTATTTTGTCTGTGGCAAGTGTACATCCTCCTCTGCTGCCTTTTCAGTTTGAGGGAAATGGTTGGGTAGCAGTAATAACACAGCTCAACCTCTAATTTTTACTGTCCCCCCCAACCACAAGAGTAAATGGAGTTGCAGGGCACTCTGAAAAGTGATCCATAGTGGATCATGTTTTGAAGGTATTTGACAGGTGGTAAAGAAGCGTTATGTTACCTCCTCACCACCTGTTTTTAACCTCTAAAAACCCATGCCACTGTGCTGTAGCCATGAGCATTGCACACGGTTGCAGCACAGCCCCATTCAGGTGAATGGGTTGGGATAAGCCAGCGCAGTGCCATGTACCACTAAAATGTTCGGGTTTGGCTTAAAGAAAAGGTGGCAACCCTAAGTGTCCCCTCTTTGTTTATGTTTAGGTGACCAGGGTGCGAGGGGTGAAGGTAGGGGGGGGGGGGGCGCCACAGGATTAGCTCGCACAGGGCACCTGAACACCTAAGGCCGGCCCTGCCTCCGCTCTCCGGTGTCCGCCTGACAGTCCAGCACCGAGTCCGCTCTCTGCTCTCCCTCTGCTCTATAGTGCCCATGTGCAGCAGCACAGCCCCCCCCCGCTCTTCTGGCCGTGTCACTGGAGCTGAGCACATGTATGCAACATGGAATATAGCATGGCGCCTGGCGGTGACTCTCCGGGCTTGGCGGACAGGTGGAGCCTGAAAGAGGCACTGGACACAGAAGCAGCAGGCAGGTACAGCAGCAGAGTTGGTACGAGTAAGGAGCAGGCAGCAATCACAGGGTCCTCGTTCTTGTAGTCGGAAGTTTGCTGAGTCCAAGACTGTTACCTGGTGACACTGGTGTGGTAAGTAAAAACTGTGGCTTACTCTCTGAGTTAATGAGACTGTATATGTGATGACAATGACATAGAATTTTAAAATGTGTGTCTGTATGCATATTGACTGATCTGCCAAATGCCCCCTGAGGCAGCATTGATGGGTGCTGGTGAAATGGAATTTAATGGGTGCTGGTGAAGCGGCATATATTTAATCGGTCGTGGTAAGGTTGCATTTGATCGGCGTTGGTGAGGTTGCATTTGATTGGCGTTGGTGAGGTTGCATTTAATAGGCGTGAACTAAAGTGGGCTGGTCTAAGGCATGAAACTCCAGGGCTGAAAATGAGTCCCACTCTGGCCCTGCTCCTGAGTCATCCTTCTCCTCTGCCCCCTACCCACCTCTGAGCACCATCCCTTGGTTTCACCCTTTACCCACCTCCCTGCCCTGCCCCTTTTAGAGAATACAGAACCAAGTATAATTTTGTGCTATTAAGTAATTTGTATGGAATTGAATAGACCCCACCTTAGCAAGAATAAACTTCACCATAGCAACAATGGACCCCCTAGCAACAAAAGATACCCCATACAACAATAGATCACCCAGCAACAATGAACCCCCAGCAACAAAATACCACCCCATCAACAATAGACCCCCCAGCAGCAACAACAAATGTCCCAGTGGCCAGCAATAATAGACCCTGCAGCAGCCTACAGTAATAGACCTCTCCCTCAATGGTAGATCCCTCCCAACATAGACCTTCCAGCAACAGTAGACCCTCACACAAAAATAGATCTCTACCAGTGACAATAGATCCTCCAACAGGCAGCATCACTAGACCCTCCAGCACTTCTTGTTATAAAATACATTCAGTGCTGGTGGTGCCAGAACTGCGTTCCTGCTGAAAAAAAGCCCTGGTTGTATTTTTTTTTTTTTTACTTATCTTTTATTTTAGTTTTCAAAAAATAGAATACAACAAGTTATAGCTGATACAGATACACTTACAGACCATATTACCAATTCCTTATAATTCACCATATACCTAATATTGATCTATACATTTATCCTTTCTATTTTCTTTATTCTCTTAAATTACCCCCCTCTCCACCCCCCCCGCCCAAAAAAAAAAAAAGAAACCCCCGCCCAGACTGCAAAACTTACAGTCTTAGGTTCTCTCCTGTTCTTTTCCCCCCCTACTCCGCCCCTAGAAGCATCTTCCCTTCCTCTGATCCGATAAATTGGTTCCATCTTGACCAGGTTTCTTTATATTGTGTCCTCCTATTCTGAGCGGAAAGAACCAGGTCTTCCATTGCTCCTACCTCCTGGGTTCGATTGAGCCAACCTGTGACAGAGGGGGGCCTCGAGTCCCTCCACCTCAGGGTAAATCCCACTCTTGCTGCATTGACCAGATGACACACTACCGACTTCTTGTACTTCTGCATCGGAATCTGTGATACATGCAGCAAAAAGAAGGCAGGGTCATCTGTTATCAAGTCTTCAATACATTTTTGGGAGATTTTTCGTACCTCTTCCCAGTACTGTCTAACCTTTCGGCGCGACCAAAAGACGTGTAGTAGCGTTCCCTGCTCCTTCTCACATCTCCAGCAGTTTTCCTCTACTTCTTTGTCAAATTTGTGTAGCCTTTCTGGGGTGTAATACCACTGGGTGAGAAGCTTATAGTTAGCTTCTTGGGTTTTCGAGCACCTCGAAGTGTTGAGAGCCAGATAGATTATTTAGTGAAAATAAGTGATCTTGCGCTACTGCGATAGCTAATATAGTATCCCAAAACAAGTACCAAATATAAAAAATATATATAAACACGTGCCTTATATAAAATATGAAATCTAAATAAATGAATAAATAAATAAAGTCCAAAGTGCATAAGTGCCAAGGTGCATAAAGTGTAGGTACACGGCAGTCCGTGAATAATCCAGTGTTCACAATGTTCGTGCAGGTGTCACTCCGTGGAACAAACAGCCTCACAGGCCTCTCACCTCACTGCCACGAAATAACTGCATTAAGTGTCATCTGATAACTCCAAAACTTATTAGCCAGGTGTGTTGAGTTTGGTAGACATCCGGGTCCTCACAGAACAAGCATAAGACTATACCAACTCGGAAAACAAAAGTGGAGAAAGAGAGACTCCCATAGTGAAGTATTATCATAAAAGGGACATTTATTAAAAAATTATCTGCTTACATCAAGATATATAAAAACAGCTTAAAACACACGGCATAAGCCGGATCCTCACGTCACTCCAGGTGTCCGTCAATCCCTACGCGTTACGGCTACTGCCTTCATCTGGGGAACCTGCTGAAGTGTACAGAGATTCTATTTATAGGACTTTGGTGGAAGTACACTATCCGCCATTTTGCAAAAATGCGGAAGTCACCGAGCCGCCATTTTTTTGGAGCCCGCTTTCTCTGACTAGCCATAAGTAAATAGGCTTGTATTCTATTTAAAATATTTAAGATATAGTTTGGAGCTCGCACGGAGATGATCCGATCGTTCCGCACCTTTCTCCATCACTCCCAAACCACCTTGGCAAGCGTACCGTCTCTAACTCTGTCACTGGCGGCGACGGCGGAAGTCAACAATCCGCCATTTTCGCGATGTCGGCGGAAGTGTTCACGCCGCCATTTTCCCGAAGTCCGCTCAGTGTCACTATGCACAGTATTAGTAAGTAAACAATCCACCATTTTCCTAATGCCGGCGGAAGTCGTCGCTCCGCCATTTTCTTGAAGACCATTCGTAGCCAGATTTAGTTATGAATAAGCTCGCAGTATCTGTCACTATGGTATTATTGTATTTAATCGTACCCATAAGTCTACCGGCCAGTGTTGATCATTCTGGACAAGGTACCAGGTGATCTAATGGCGTCTATTATATTGTGCCTATATTGCAGTCTCGCTTCCGTGCATATATGATCGCATCTACCCATAATGCTATATCCATCAAAAACGGATACTCGGTCCATATCGGAATTTTTTTTTAAAAAAGACCAATAGAAAAAAACACCTATTGTGGAAATAGCTATAAATTAATTAAACCCTTAGGATATATATTGAGATATGTATTTGTGTATATATGAGACATACACAAGTAAATTTCTAGAACACCCATCTTCAATACAGGGTGGCAGAATAGGAGTATCTCAATAAGCAAACCAATATTCCATTATCATAATTATAAATATAACGTGCACCTGGAGGGACGTGTTACATCACCCGGAGTACACAGTTCATAAGTATCTATAGGATAACCTCACACTAGAACAAAAAGACATTCATGGTAAATAAAAAATTAAAAATTGCTTAAAAAACAATTAAGGTCAAACTCCACGTTCAGGCCTCCTGGTGTCAGTGTATTCATAGTATGTATCCATTTGGATTCCATCTGGCTGATTGTTCTAATTTTATGACTTCCTCTCCATGATGGGTTATATCTATCTATCCCCCAGAACTGAAGTTGAGTGGGGTCTTTATTATGTACCTGTTTGAAATGTCTGGATACATGTTGTTTCGTACACCCCTTTATAATTTTCTGAACATGTTCTTTGACCCTGACCTTTAATGCTCGTTTTGTCCTTCCAACATATTGCAATTTGCAGCTACATTGGAGTACATACACCACTCCCTCCGTGTGGCAACCAATGTATTCCCTAATCTTATGTACATTCCCTGTATTCGTAGACAAGAATTCCATCCTCTTTCCTTGAAACCTCTGTGCATGTTTACATGCAAAGCAATTCCTACATGGGTAGAAACCTTTCCCTGTGAAGAACGAGAATTTACTTTTCGGGGGAGGTTCAATCACAGATTTAACTATTAAATCCCTCAATGTCGGTGCTCTCTTGTATAGGATTCTGGGTTTCTCCGGTAGAATACTCTGTAGATCCTTATCATTTTTTAGGATATGCCAATGCCTCCCTATCACTTTTGCCACATCCTTATGTTGCGTGTTATAATTCAGAATCAGGCTCGGGGCCACTTGTTGTGTCTTATTTCCCCTTTCGCCTTTATCTTTCAGCATGCTATCCCTATCCATACTCTTCACCTCCCGAATTTGGTTATCGATCCGTGTATCTTCATAGCCCTTAGCCTTGAATCTTTTACCTAATAATGCTGCTTGAGTCATGTAGTCTTCCTTTTTTGTGCAGTTTCTCTTCAGTCTAACAAACTGTCCTTTCGGGATATTAAACAGCCACGGTTTGAAATGGCAACTATCCATGGACAGATAGCTATTGGTGTCAACATTTTAAAAAAAGGTTTTCGTTACAATTTTGTTTCCCTCTATGTTGATGTTTAAGTCTAGGAAGTCAACTGACTTCTCATCTATCTTCCATACGAGTTTGATATTCTTATCATTCTCGTTAAGTCCATTTAGGAAGTTCACCAATGCGTCTTTGCTGCCATTCCATATTATAATCAAGTCATCTATATATCTTTTATATAATGCCAATTCCGGTGGAGTGTTGGTATATATAGTAGATTCTTCCCATTTAGCCATAAAGGCATTGGCTACACTTGGTGCAAATTTGGATCCCATCGCTATTCCTGTAGCTTGATTATAATAGCTATGATGGTACCAAAAAAAGTTATGTTTGAGACAGAACTCTAAACATTTCATTAAAAATTTCCGTTGTATACACACAAGATTACTGTGTTCTCTTAGTAGCCATTTCGTGGCGTCCAATGCCTCATGGTGTCTCACTATTGTGTACAGCGAGGTAACGTCTGCACTCGCTAGCAGCGTTCTACCCTCTAATACTGGTACTGAATCAAGTAGTTGTATGACTTGTTTTGTATCCCTTAAAAACGCCTTAGTCTTCTGTACTGCCGGTTGTATAAAGAAGTCTATATGCTGCCCCATTCTTGCAGTCAGGGAATCAATCCCATTGACTATTGGTCGACCTGGTGGGTTTTCCTTTGATTTATGTATCTTTGGTAGGGTATAAATGACTGGCACTCTACAGGCTTCTGGTATCAGGTATTTGGACTCTTTCTTATTCAGAACATTCTTCTTCAGACCTAGATTAACTAGGGCCTGTAATTCTTTTTTGTATTTAGTGGTGGGATTGCCCAGCATTTTCACATAGGTAGTCTCATCTGACAATTGTCTGCTGATCTCATTATGGTATTGTTCCTTTGATTGTATAACCACCGCACCGCCCTTGTCAGCGGGTCGTACAATAATATCATCTCTTTTCTTCAATAACTGTATACCCTTCTTAATATGTATCGGGTCAGAGTAGTTCCGAATTTTCAGGGACTCCAAGTCTCTAAGGACTAATTTTTTAAAAACATCAATATGCTGATTATTGGTCATATGCGGATTGTATACCGAGTTATTTCTTAGGGAGCTGTGTACCGGTCCTTCTTCATTGGTTACCACTGTCCGTGGTTTAAAAGGGTTATTAAGAAAATATTTCTTGATATTGAGTTTCCTAATGAACTTCTGAATTCCTATATATGTTTCAAATTTATTTAAATTACTGGCTGGAGCATGTTTCAGGCCTTTGTCCAATACAGCCAACTCCTCTGCGCTAATCTGGAGTCCGCTTATATTGACCACATTTTCACCAACTAATCTCTTCTTTGCTTGGATTCTCTTGCCCGCTCTGTTTCCTCTCTTTGTTCGGGGCTTGCTCTGTTTCCCTGTAGTTGCCTCTTTGGTGAGCGATATGTCTCCTGTCGTTGCCGTCGCGGAGACAGGTCTCTCCTCTCTCGGTCTAAAAAAGGAATCCGTTGTGGGTTATGCTCATATTGGTTGTACTGTTGATATTGTCGCTGCTCATATCCATAGTTCTCCGGGTGGTTTCTAATAGGCTCAAACCTATTTTGCATATATATCGGGGATCTGTTATAACCCCCTTGTTGCTCATAATATTGCGGTGGCCCTCTGTCCTCTCTTTGATTTCTTTCATTGTATTGACCATTATGGTAAGGTTTCTTAAAGGGTTTTTTAAAGGGTTTCTTCCACTGTTTCTTTGGTGTCTTTTTCCCATACTGTCCATTACTATATTGTTCTTGTTGGACCTTGTATGGTCTATTCGAGCTCTCTATTTCTTCCCATCTTGGTTCGATTCGAGCTGCTTGTATCGTTGGGTCTTCTATCCTGACTTCCTTTTCTGGTGTTGAATAGGTAGACGCAGGTATTGTTTGTTCTGTTTTCTGTTGCCATTTGAACACATTATCTGCTTTGTAGTCCGCTATATCCCTTTGGAATTTTTTCATCTTACGTTGCTGTACTTCCAGGTCTTTTCCAATCAAGTCTTTATTTAGCTGTGTCGCTAATTTATTAAAATCTGTACTTTCTTTATGGGGATCCAGTTTTAATTTCATATCATCTATCTGTTTTTCTACAAGTCTAATTTTCTTCTGCTTACGCTTCATTAAAAATCTCAATCCCTCAATACTTTTTCCATTATAAAATTGGTACCATTCATCCATTGACTCCTTATCTGTGAGCCCATCATTAGGGGGTACATCCCATCTCAGTCTCCTTGGGACTATCTCCTCCTTAATATATCTATCAAATGTATTAATGTCCCACCATAGGCTAATTTTCTTTTCCATCATGTGTCCTAACTTCCTTATCAGACTTTCAAGGTCACTATTTCGTGTTTTGGTTTGTGGATTAAATATCTCATCTAAATTGACATTCCTGCTCTCTACGAATGTAAAAACATCCATTATAGCAGCAAAGGTGAGGTATGTAACTGACTAGAAATTGTGTGTGAAAGCCTCTTTTTATATATATGTATATATTATTTATATAGTTTATCTACATTATTATTGCTTTATATAGCGCGGAGGCTTTCACATACAATTTCCAGATAGAATATTTGCTTGTGCTGGGCTGGGGTGAAACTTCTCCCCAGATCTCTCTCCCACTTCCTGATGCTCGGCATCACAAATTCTTCTGGGGGTGTGTTCAGAAACCCGTATATTTTAGATAACACTCTTGAGAGTGGCTCCGCCCCGCTGCAACTTCTCTCCAATGCCGTCAGTTGCCTTTGGAATTCCGTTGCGTGGCTCACTGATCTCAGGAAATGGCTTACCTGCAACGCTTGCCACATCCTGAGCTCAAATGGGCCACCGGCCCTCATTAGCTCCCCAATAGAGGGCCAAGATCCCGATATCGCAAAATCTGAGGCCTGACAAAGGCCTTTCTCTCTGAACTTTTCGGCTGTATCCCTCTCCATCCCTGGTGGAAAATTAGGGTTGCCTATTATAGGTAATAATGGTGATTTGCCTGGTGAAAATGTCTTATTTCTACATACTTTTGCTGAAATTTGTAGTGTAGTCCCTATTATAGGGTGTCTCCTAAGGAACCCAGGGAGTGCTTCATAGCACCACGGTGCTCTATTAAGTGGAATCGGGCTTACATCTTGCTCTAATTCTACCCAACGTTTACTCTCCCTATGTCTGCACCAATCTACCAACCTTGTCAAGTGTGTTGCTGTCAGGGTCCCAGCACTCACAGCGCTCAATCCGTGCACAGGCACGTTAGAATCGCGTCACGGCGCGTGCCCGCGCATCTGGGGCGCGCGCGCGTGCGTGCCCGCGCATCTGGGGCGCGCGCGTGCGTGGCGCAGCGGCGCGTGCACGAGCGCGTGGACGTGCGCGCCTCCTCCCGGGACCAATCACAGACCTGACAGGCCTATTTAAACCAGCCCCTGTCTTTGCACAGGTTGCTGGTTTATCGTCAGCTCTGAGTAAAGTTTTGACACTTTGACTTGTGCCCTTTGACCTGGATTTACTTCCCGACTCAGCTCTCGCCTGGAAACCTGACCTCGGCCTGTTTGTGAACTCTGCTGCCTTCTTGAACCCTTTTGACCTCGGACCATGACCTGGATTTGCTTCTGTCTCCTGCCCTTGAACTTCGGCTTACATACCTGGACTTGTCTTAGCGCTACCCGGAACCCGGACTTTTTACCTGTACCCCGGATCTGCTTTCATTCGTCTGCTGGCTTTTGAACTGTGCCCTGGGACTTTACCACTTTCATCTGCCTTGGTGACCCTCCAGGTCCTGCAGCACATCTCAGCCTCTGACCTCCAGTACCTGCATCCCATCTACCTACCCCCCGGTACCGGTACCTCCTTGTGCCTCTGCCTCCTGTCTCAAATTCCAGGGGGCAGGTGCGCTTGGTCGTAAAGGTGAGCCGTCCTCAGCATCTCGGCCTCGGTAAGTACTTGTGTTTCTGACAGTATAAACCAGCCAGATGTCTGAGGCTGACAGGGCGCGCTCACCATTTGAAACACTCTGCCTGCAAGTGTCCGCACTTACTGACGCAGTTCAAAAGCTTCAAGATGGCTACCTCCAAATAGATGGCCGTCTCCAACAGCTGGCCGTGATTCCTGGACCCTCATCTCCACCTGCACCACCATCCTCTGGAGCTGCAGCACCTCAAGTCGCCTCTAGCTCGGCCGTAATGGTGACCCACCCGGAACCACGTGTGCCTATCCCGGAACGTTTTTCAGGTGAGCGCCGGAAATACCGGGCGTTTAAAAATGCTTGCTCCTTATATTTATCTCTTCAGCCCAGAACCTTTTGTTCAGAGACTGTGAAAGTGGGTTTTGTCATTTCTCTTCTCTCGGAAGAACCTCAAGCCTGGGCTCACACTCTAATGGAGCAACAGAGCCCAATCCTAAACACAATAGACACCTTTTTTGAACACATGGCGAAGTTATATGATGACCCACAGCGTACGGCCACTCTTGAAGACCTGATTCAAACTGCCACGCAGCTGGATCGACGCCTGAGAGAACGTCGTTCTGAACGATATCAAGTTCCACGCTCTACCTGGGCCCATCCAAGGCCCACTCCGGCTCCACAGCCACCTGCAGCTCCTCAAAACATAAACCTCCCGGATCCTGAACCTATGCAAGTTGGATTGGTCCGAGCCCCGCTTACCTCCGAGGAGAGACTGCGGAGACGTCAAAACAACTTATGTCTGTATTGCGGAGAAGAAGCGGTCATTTCCTTCACTCCTGTCCAACAAGGCCTCGTAAGTCCAAACTACAACCTACTCTCAGCTACAATATTGCAAACCTTTCTCAGGCTCACGTTGTTCTTTTCATTTCCTTGCAGTTACCGGAAGGGGCAACTCGTCTACCGGCCATAGTTGATTCCGGGGCATGCAGCTGTTTCTTGGACGCTACATTGGCTCAAAAGCTTCATGTACCCCTTCGCAACAAAAACCATCCTTTTCAAATTCATTTAGCTGACGGTTCTCTACCCCGATCTGGACTTATCACGCAAGAAACCGCACCTATCCGTGCCACCACCGACTCCGGCCACCAGGAATTTCTACGTCTGGACCTCATTCCTTCCCCACTGTTTCCCATCATCCTGGGTCTTCCCTGGCTACAAGCACACCAACCGGTCATACACTGGCTAAAGAAAGAGGTCAACTTTACATCCTCATATTGTTCACAGAATTGCCTTCCACCTCCAGTTGTTTCCTGCTCTGCCGTGACAACCTCGCCTGAAACTCTCCGGAATGTTCCCTCCGTCTACCTGGAATTCACGGATGTGTTCGACAAACAGCAAGCCGACTGCCTTCCGCCCCACCGACCGTATGATTGCCCCATTGACCTCTTACCCGGTGCCGAGATTCCTTTTGGCCGCATTTTTCCGCTGTCCGAGACTGAATTAAAGGCCCTCAAGGCCTATATTGACGAAAATCTGCAAAAGAAATTTATTCGTCCCTCGTCTTCCCCGGCTGGAGCGGGAATCTTTTTTGTTGAGAAAAAAGATGGAACTCTTAGACCTTGTATTGACTATCGGGAGCTCAATAAAGTTACAATTAAAAACAGATACCCGCTTCCCCTCATATCAGAATTATTCCAGCGGTTCCGATCAGCTCAAGTATTCTCTAAGTTGGACTTACGGGTTGCTTACAATCTCGCAGCTGGATCGACGCCTGAGAGAACGTCGTTCTGAACGATATCAAGTTCCACGCTCTACCTGGGCCCATCCAAGGCCCACTCCGGCTCCACAGCCACCTGCAGCTCCTCAAAACATAAACCTCCCGGATCCTGAACCTATGCAAGTTGGATTGGTCCGAGCCCCGCTTACCTCCGAGGAGAGACTGCGGAGACGTCAAAACAACTTATGTCTGTATTGCGGAGAAGCCGGTCATTTCCTTCACTCCTGTCCAACAAGGCCTCGTAAGTCCAAACTACAACCTACTCTCAGCTACAATATTGCAAACCTTTCTCAGGCTCACGTTGTTCTTTTCATTTCCTTGCAGTTACCGGAAGGGGCAACTCGTCTACCGGCCATAGTTGATTCCGGGGCATGCAGCTGTTTCTTGGACGCTACATTGGCTCAAAAGCTTCATGTACCCCTTCGCAACAAAAACCATCCTTTTCAAATTCATTTAGCTGACGGTTCTCTACCCCGATCTGGACTTATCACGCAAGAAACCGCACCTATCCGTGCCACCACCGACTCCGGCCACCAGGAATTTCTACGTCTGGACCTCATTCCTTCCCCACTGTTTCCCATCATCCTGGGTCTTCCCTGGCTACAAGCACACCAACCGGTCATACACTGGCTAAAGAAAGAGGTCAACTTTACATCCTCATATTGTTCACAGAATTGCCTTCCACCTCCAGTTGTTTCCTGCTCTGCCGTGACAACCTCGCCTGAAACTCTCCGGAATGTTCCCTCCGTCTACCTGGAATTCACGGATGTGTTCGACAAACAGCAAGCCGACTGCCTTCCGCCCCACCGACCGTATGATTGCCCCATTGACCTCTTACCCGGTGCCGAGATTCCTTTTGGCCGCATTTTTCCGCTGTCCGAGACTGAATTAAAGGCCCTCAAGGCCTATATTGACGAAAATCTGCAAAAGAAATTTATTCGTCCCTCGTCTTCCCGGCTGGAGCGGGAATCTTTTTTGTTGAGAAAAAAGATGGAACTCTTAGACCTTGTATTGACTATCGGGAGCTCAATAAAGTTACAATTAAAAACAGATACCCGCTTCCCCTCATATCAGAATTATTCCAGCGGTTCCGATCAGCTCAAGTATTCTCTAAGTTGGACTTACGGGTTGCTTACAATCTCGTCAGAATTAGGGCAGGAGACGAGTGGAAAACCGCCTTCAGGTCAAGATTCGGGCACTTTGAGTATCTTGTTATGCCTTTTGGACTTTGCAATGCCCCAGCCACTTTTCAGCATTTAGTTAATGACATTTTCCGTGAACACCTGGACGATTTCCTGGTCGTGTATCTGGACGACATCCTCATTTTCTCACCTTCCTTAGACCTACATAGGTGCCATGTAAAAAGAGTGCTTACCATACTCAGATAACATAGACTCTACTTAAAAGCTGAGAAATGTGAATTCGAGAAATCTTCCGTGCAATTCTTGGGATTCATTATATCCACCAGTGGCGTCGCCATGGACCCTCAAAAGGTTAAAGCTATTCAGGAAAGGCCAGCCCCGGTGGACAAGAAAGGGGTGCAGCGGTTCATCGGCTTCGCCAATTTCTATCGACGGTTCATTGTGGGGTTCTCCTCCATCGTGAGCCCCATCACTCAGCTTACCCGCCAAGGTCATCCTTTTTGCTGGTCACCGGAGGCCCAAGAAGCATTCAGGAAACTAAAATTAGTTTTTTCTTCCGCTCCTGTTCTGCGACACCCCGATCCAATGTTGCCTTTTACCTTGGAAGTAGACGCCTCTGAGACTGCTACAGGAGCCGTGCTATCTCAGAGACAAGGGCCAAAGTCCCTACTACACCCTGTGGCCTATGCCTCTCGGAGACTGACTCCACCCGAAAAGAATTATGATGTAGGTGACAGGGAACTGCTTGCTATCAAATTTGCCCTAGAGGAGTGGAGGTATCTGCTAGAAGGATCGGCTCATCCTATAATGATCTTTACCGACCATAAAAACCTTGAATATCTGCGGACAGCAAAACGTTTAAAGCCCAAGCAAGCCCGTTGGGCTCTTTTTTTTTCTCGGTTTAATTTTCATCTCACTTACAGGCCTGGTTCAAAGAATGGAAAAGCAGATGCTCTTTCTAGAATGTTCCCTGAAACTCCATCCACAACTGAACCGAGCACCATTTTGTCATCCTGGAATTTTCTACTAGTCTCTCAAATCGACCTGTTAAATTCTATTAAGGCTTCATCCAGACAATGTTCTGATCCAGAGGTATCTTCATTGGTAAAACATCACGATATCTTTTTGTCCCGAGGGAAAATTTTCGTTCCATCAGAATCTAGACAACTGGTCTTGAGCACCTTTCACGACCGTAAACTAGCAGGTCATTTTGGAGCACGAAAGACCACGGAGATGGTTCTACGATACTTTTGGTGGCCAAGCTGCAGACAAGATTGTAAAGCCTACGTTGCATCCTGTACCACTTGCCAACGTAATAAGGGTCCTAAAACCAAGACCTGGGGGTTACTCAAGCCTCTACCAGTTCCAGAACGGCCTTGGTCTGAAATCTCTATGGATTTTATTGTCGACTTACCACCTTCTGAAGGCTTCACCTCCTCAATCCTAGTCGTAGTAGATCGTCTCTCCAAAATGGCACATTTTGTGCCCATGATCGGTACTCCCTCTGCCCTAGAGACAGCCAAAGTCTTCTTCAGGGAAATCGTCAGGCTCCATGGGGTGCCCAGGAGCATCGTTTCAGATAGGGGTTCTCAATTCACCTCAAAATTTTGGAGGGAACTTTGTAAATCTTTGGAAGTCAAGACCTGCCTTTCCTCTGCCTACCACCCCCAGAGTAACGGCCAAACGGAAAGGACTAACCAAACGCTGGAGCAGTACCTCCGATGTTTCTGTTCCGCCTCTCAAGATGACTGGTCGTCCCTCTTACCTTCCGCTGAATTCGCCTATAATAATTCCGTCCATGCCACCACGAATCAAACACCCTTTTGGGCCAACTATGGCTTTCACCCGCCCTTTCTTCCTGATGCCCTCCCAGAAACACCTGTTCCGGCGGCCCAAGAGCATGTAACAGCTATCCAATTAAACGTTCTACAATTACAAAGAGTGATGCAACGGGCCCAGGAGGACTACAAAAGATTTTACGACAAAGGAAGGAAAGATTGTCCTACTTTTGAAGTCGGAGAAGAGGTTTGGCTATCTGCTACTAATTTAAAATTACCGGTCCCCTCTCGAAAGTTGGGTCCAAGATTCATTGGCCCTTTCAGGATCAAGCGCAAGATCAACGCGGTGGCCTTTGAACTCTCGTTGCCGGATTCTACAGGATCCATCCAGTATTCCATGCCTCTCTCCTGAAACCTGTTACCCCTGATCCTTTCCAAGGAAGAGAAAGACCTCCGCCTCCACCAGTAGAGGTCGAGGGAGAGGAAGAATTTGAAGTTGAGTCCATCATCAGCTGTAGAAAAAGAGGTAGACAGCTTCAGTATTTGATTAAATGGAGGGGCTATCCCCCGGAAGATAACTCATGGGAACCCGCAAGAAATCTGCATGCTCCACGTCTAATCCGAACTTTTCATCAGGAACACCCAGAGTTGATGTCCAGCTTGGGCGTCCGGAGTCCGCCCCTTGGGGGGGGGCACTGTCAGGGTCTCAGCGCTCAATCCGTGCACAGGCACGTTAGAATCGCGTCACGGCGCGTGCCCGCGCATCTGGGGCGCGTGCGTGTGCGTGGCGCAGCGGCGCGGAGCGTGCACGAGCACGCGGACGTGCGCGCCTCCTCCCGGGACCAATCACAGACCTGACAGGCCTATTTAAACCAGCCCCTGTCTTTGCACAGGTTGCTGGTTTATCGTCAGCTCTGAGTAAAGTTTTGACACTTTGACTTGTGCCCTTTGACCTGGATTTACTTCCCGACTCAGCTCTCGCCTGGAAACCTGACCTCGGCCTGTTTGTGAACTCTGCTGCCTTCTTGAACCCTTTTGACCTCGGACCGTGACCTGGATTTGCTTCTGTCTCCTGCCCTTGAACTTCGGCTTACATACCTGGACTTGTCTTAGCGCTACCCGGAACCCGGACTTTTTACCTGTACCCCGGATCTGCTTCCATTCATCTGCTGGCTTTTGAACTGTGCCCTGGGACTTTACCACTTTCATCTGCCTTGGTGACCCTCCAGCACCTGCAGCACATCTCAGCCTCTGACCTCCAGTACCTGCATACCATCTACCTACACCCCAGTACCGGTACCTCCTTGTGCCTCTGCCTCCTGTCTCAAATTCCAGGGGGCAGGTGCGCTTGGTCGTAAAGGTGAGCCGTCCTCAGCATCTCGGCCTCGGTAAGTACTTGTGTTTCTGACAGTTGCTCTTTAGTATTTTACTATATTTGGGATTGCCACCCCCCCGAGGTCTTTGGCATTCTCAGCAAGTCTCTTTTGATTCTAGCATGCCTCCCTGCCCAAATAAACTTCATGAACAAGGTATTCACCTGTCGGAGAAAGACTGCTGGGATGGAGATTGGCAGAGCCTGGAACAAGTACAACACCTTTGGTAGAATACACATTTTTACTATGCTTCCTCTCCCAAACCATGAGTGCAACCCGAGTCCCCACTTGTCTAAGAGTGCTCTTATTTCATTATATAATGGGGGAAAATTCAATCTATAGGTACTCTTTATATCCGATGAAATATATGTCCCCAAGTATTTTAAGGCCTTTTCCCATTTAAACCTGAAGTTCTTTTTTAGTACCTCTCCCATTGGGCCTGGGACCTCGACGCTCATTGCTTCTGATTTGGTGTTGTTAATTTTCAGGTTCGATAGTCTTCCATAAGTCTCAATTTCTCTTATTAAATTGGGGAGTGAAACGTGTGGGTTAGTCACTGAAAAGAGCAGGTCATCTGCATATGCATATACACAAAAAGGAGTGAATATGACCAAGAGCATGAGGTTGCTTGTAATATTTAAAGCAACAGTAGGGGGGCTAATTATATGTATGAACAAAGTGAGTAGCCACTCCTCCAATATGGGGTTATTGCCGCAGCCAAAACATATGAGCATAAACAAAAGAACTGTCAAACAGGAGGTCTCCAAGGATTGGAGAGATCACTGTTGACAAAAGGAGCTACATAGGCAATAATGGGCTATACTCAAACAAATAATATATACAAATAAATTTATTTAGAAAAAATATATTATCTAAAAACACCCCCTACCCCAAATATGGGGAGGCTGTAAACAATCAAAGCCAAATGAGTCTCTAAATAGACAAAGAGTGGCACATCAATGAACAACTAGTCCACTGTATAAGTGTTGGATACCAACACACAAAGACACATACAAACATATAACAAGGATTAGAACGGGTGTCCGGACAGTGGTGACCGCACTGATTAAGTTTCCCAGCGGTAATACACTGCATACAAAATATAATGAAAAAATAATAAATTTTTGGTAACATATATAGAGGGAAACCCCAATGAGTGCGTCCCCGCGGGGGATAGAAATAGCGGTGGCTAATAACAGGGGATCAAGGCTGATGGGAAATTGCTATATATACTCTGCCATAATCCAGTTGTTGCAGATAGTTTTTCAATAATGTCACACAGGAAGATAGAGTTAATATCCGGTTGAATCTAGTCCTGGATGACCAAGTCCCATATGTTTAAGGTGTTAAATAGAACCATCAATGATGATGTAAGTCAATAATATTATACCATAGAGATCTATGTGGTTCATGATATTTGACAACCTTCATGTGTTTAAGCAGCAAATAAGGTGCACCTGTTATTCCCCTTAAGTGAACATATGTCCAATGATAGCTGAGTGGGGGTTCAAGTTGAACACCCCTGCAGACAATAGGTGAATGTCACCTTACCGTGTCCTCGGGAACATAGGTTAAGTCACGTTTCCGTTGCTTGCTTGAGTTGCTCTATGGCGTTCACTGCATACCGTGAATGAATGGCCAGAGCAGGAAAGACTCCACAGCTGTAATCACCGGAAATGTCAGTAATATTACTGAGCCGCGCCGCACATCCACAGTGAAGGGAATAGTTGGATTCGTTGTTTAAGCGTGCAGCAGTCGGCGTCTATACGCTCGCTCTCTTTGATTGTTGTTGATCAGGGGGATCACCGCCGTCCGGGGGCCCGTGATGACGTCATCTGCATATGCTGCTACCTTATGTGTCCGCTCTCCCATCTGTAACCCCTGGATGTCCGGATTTTGACGGATTTTGTTTAATAGGGGTTCCAATGAGAGAGCGAACAATAGTGGCGATAGGGGGCATCCCTGCCTTGTTCCGTTCGTTATCTTGAAGGGGCATGATAGTACACCATTTACTCTTACTGAGGCCCGTGGGTTCGTGTAGACACTCATGATCCATTTGACCATCCAGTCTCCCAAACCCACCTGTCTCAGTACTTCTTCCAAGAACCGCCAGTTCACCCTATCAAATGCCTTTTCTGCATCGGTATTTAGGAATACGCAGGGAATTTTTTTTTCTCCAGCAAGGTGCACCAGGTTGAGAATTTTAATCGTGTTGTCCCTGGCCTCCCATCCAGGGACAAACCCTACTTGGTCTAGATCTACTAGCTGTGTTATCCATGGTTGAAGTCTAGAGGCAATAATTTTTGAGAAGAGTTTTAGATCTGCATTTAACAATTAGATTGGCCTGTAGCTGCCGCACTCCGCCGGGTCCTTCCCTTCTTTAGGGATCACAGTAATATGGGCCAAAAGTGCATCCGGGAGGAATGCCGCCACACAGCCCAACCCATTGTAGAGTTTTGACATCTGTCCTGTTAATATCATGGAGAATTCTTTATAATAGCTTATTGGGAAACCGTCTGGGCCTGGGGATTTCCCAGACTTAAACTTTTTAAGAATTTCCCCTACCTCCTCGGTGGATATAGGGCTCTCTAAGCATTCCCGGACTGGGGATGGCAATCTAGGCATTCCTGCTACGGAGAGATATTCTTTAACCCCCTCCTGTGAGTCGTCTACAGGCGTCAGGTTATATAATGAGGAATACAAATCCCTAAATGTCTGGGCTATTTTTCTTGTTTTTTTTACTAACTGTCCCCCTTTTCCTTTGATTTGCGGTACGTATGTTGCCCTGTTCTTTTCCTTCAGTTTCCCTGCAAGTAATTTACTGCATTTATCCCCTAACTCATAGTTCACCTTCTTACCTCTTTGTATACTGTAGTGGCTTTAGCTTTAAATCGCATGATCTCTGTCTTCTTAATTGGCCTAGTTCCCTTCCTACTGTAGGTAGTTGTATTTTTTATGTTGTAGTTCCAGTCTCTGGATCTCCAGTAATATTTCCCTGATCTGTTTCTCCTGTTTTTTTTTTCAGGTATGATCCATGCCCCCCTAATAACCGTCTTGTGTGCCTCCCACACCATTCCTGGGTCACTCCCTGGCGTGTCATTTACCTGAAAGTATGCCGCAATTTCCTTGGCCACATCCTTTTTGACCTCTGAGTTTTGCAGCAGACTCTCATTCAGCCGCCAGCATCTATCTTGAGAGAATACCGCATTGGAGAGGGAGAGACACAAACTAATCGGGGCATGATCTGACCACGTTATGTTTCCAATTGTTATCTCCTTAACTGACGTGATCAGGTAGTGGGGGATCAAGAAAAGATCTATTCGGGAGTATCTCTGATGCGGGTTGGAAAAGAAGGTATAATCTTTTTCATCTACGTGTAGAATCCTCCAGGCATCTACCAGCTGTGTTTCCTGTAGTTTCCTTAATATCCCCCTTCTAATAATCCCTGGGATTGATGATGTCCCAGAGGACGTATCTAACCTGGGCTCCAGCGTGATGTTAAAATGGCCCCCCAGTATTAATTTGCCCTCTGCAAAATCTTCCAGCTCTGTTAGGGCTCTTCTAATAAATACATCCTGCTTAGTGTTTGGTACATATATAGTAGCCAGAGTCACTTTGACTCCTCCTATACTCCCTTTCAGGTAAAGGAACCTACCGTTGGGATCTAGATGTTTATCTTGTAGCGTCCAGGCCACTCGGTTGGAGATCAGGATAGATACTCCCTTAGATTTTGCCTCCTGATTCATCGCATGGTATACGCATGGGAAGAATCTATTCTGTAAAAACGGTAGGTCCCCTGCCCTAAAGTGGGTCTCTTGCACGTATGCCACATCTGTCCCCCAGTTCCTTAAGTCCTTCAGCATCATCCTACATTTTTCTGGGACATTCAGTCCTTTAGCATTCAGTGATGTTACTTTTATTACCTCCATCTCCAGATTCAGGTAGGAAAAAGGAGAGAGAGAGATATAAAGCTACTTGGCCTGAACATTCATTTCTCCATTTCTACTGCATGGTGCAAGTTGGTAACAATAAAAGGCAGGGATGCCAGAAGTTGCTATATAACTGCCAACAGTATAGTTATTGTGCTGTAACTACTTTGTATGGTATAACAAAAAGCTTGGTGGTTATTTTGGGATCTGCCAGGTTTAGGGTTAATTTACTAAAAGTAAAATTTTCACTTAGATTAGGGTAGTTGTATTTGCTGCTTTGGTGTTATTATTTCACCTGCAGCCTGTTAAAAGATAGAAACAAAATGTATAAAATACAAAATCAATAACAACTGGCTTTCAGACCATGTTACACCTTTGTGACTATAAATGTAGCAGGTGGTAAATAAAGTGCATTGTTTCTTTATCTCCAGTTATACATATCCATTGATATGATTCTCCTAATTTGCCAGGGAACAGAGTGATTGCTGAATACAAAGGAACAAAGGTCAGACTGTATTTCCAATAGCGGTATATAGCTCTAGCTAGATTTCAGACCTGTTAATCCACTAATTTAATAGTAGCCTAACCTTGCGACTTTTGACATTACAAGAAAATAGACTGGTATCCATCAAGTGCTTTAAATTGAACATAGGACAAAATATGATGACATAAACAGAAGTTGCCATCAATGAAACCTTACATGTCAAAATGATCAGTAGACTCAGGATATAGGCAGCTAAAAAACAAACTTCCCCTCTCCTATGCAGTGCCTATAAAGAATCTATTGCTCTTTTTTTTCTGTAGCGACCCCTTGCTTTTCGCATTGGCAAATTTCCAAAAGTTAGTTGACTGGGAGAGTTACATTGCTCCTAGTCGTGATTTGTCAGGGTTAATGACCTGTGTTATTCTAGAAAGGACCATTGGCTCGGTCTGCATTCTGATGATGTGAGTTCATCCTTGGCCGGCAGTGGGAGCTAGAGGGATTGCTGGCAGATGGAATCTACCCCAGCAGCCATTAGAGAGGTTTTCTCTCGCTGGTCATGCTGGGGAGGGATATATCTGGGACGGAGGTCAGGTGTTTGGCGGGCTTTTGCGGCGTGGGGTCCCGGAGTGGGGGTGCGGCACCCACCTTCAGGGTGTGCGCATCCAGGGACCCTGTCAGGGTCAGTACCGGGGAATTGAACCCTGGACCGCTCTGTTGTTATTCCAACTCCTTATCTCTGAGCCACCTTCCAGTTTAGCTGTCCATTGAAGCCTGGTGCTGACTGCTTGATCTCCCTACTATCTGCACTTGTCCAGCTGAGGCAGGTTGCCTAATCAACTTGCATATAAAGCCCTGCCTCACTATGAGGGAGGTGTCGGTTCATTCTGATCAGATCATTCTGTCTGTGCCAACAGTTCCTATATGTTGATCTTCTGCTGCAAGACTGATCCCCGGCTTTTGACCCTTGGCTCGTTTCTGGACTTCTGCTTGCCTGAACCCCTGACCCCGGCTTGGACTTTGGTTACCCGATCTTCACCTGCCCTTTGACCCCGGCCTGTATTGTTGGACTTTCCCTGTCTTCTCCAGCCCCTGACCACAGCTTGTCTCCTGGACCTGTTTTCAGCCCTGCCTTGACCAGTGAAGTACTTTTGTGCCTGGACGGTCTTCTGTTCATCTGCTGCAGCCTTCCAGTCGGTGATTCCGCCTGTACCTGCTCCACGCACTTGACCATCGTCTTCCCGCTGGTACCGGTGCCTCCCGGTGCGTCCGTCCCTCTGTCCCAATCACAGGGGGCGGATCGCATCAGGTCGCAAAGGTAGCTCACAAGTCTGCAAATGGATTCCACTCTAGGTAAGCCCTCACATAATGAACCGACCAATAACATGGAGTCCGCAGACTTGTATAAAATGCTCACCTCCCTGACTCTGCAAGTCTCCAGCCTAGGCCATACCATTCTGGAACTACAGCAAGAAATTCAGTTACTTAAAGGGACAGCACGCCCAGCTCCGGAACCAGCATGTCCAGAGCCATTTGTTGTTATGCCAGAGAAATTTGATGGTAGCCGTGCATCCTTCTCATGTTTTAAAATGGATTGTCAACTATTATTTACTCTTAAACCTAGGACCTATGCCACGGACTATATTAAGGTTCGTGCTACCATCAACCTGCTTATAGGACACATTAAATCATGGGCTCATCAGTTGCTGCAGGAAAAGAGTGCAGTCTTGGACACCTGGGAAACCTTTATGTTTGCTTTAGACTCATACATTCCTGTCTCCAAGAGGATCAACGCTCCCAGGTCTGCTCTCAATTCACGTGGCCTACGGGTATCCAGGGACAGAAATATTCCGTACAGACACAACATCAAGCCAGCACAGTATGTGCCAAGCTATGAACCTCTGTATGTGCCCAACCATGAAGTCCCAACACCACAAAGCCTTGACGCTCCTGTGGATGCACCCACGACTACCTTGGAGGTTGAGGAACCCATGCAGATCGGGGCCATCCGGTCCGGGCTATCTTGGGTAGAAAAAGAGCGAAGGAGAGGCTATGGACTTTGTTTTTACTGTGGTGTAAGTGGGCACTTTATTTCTCTTTGCCCAACCCGCCCACCTCGGCCAAAAGCTCTTCAAGTGGGTACTATTGGTAGTTTTTTTGCTACCCGGAATCTTTGCCTGTTATGCAGCTTGAAGTTCCTTTGCCCCAGTCTGACATTCCAGTGACTACTGTCCAGTCCAATGTACCTGTTCATCAGCTTGCTGTACCTACCTTCCCAGTTGAAGTCCCGGCTCCAGTGTCCTCGATTCCGGCTCCAGTTCCAGTGTCTCCAGTTCCAGTGTCTCCAGTTCCAGTGTCTCCAGTTCCAGTGTCTCCAGTTCCTGTGTCTCCAGTTCCTGTTCTGGTGTCTCCTGTTCCGGTGTCTCCAGTTCCGGTGTCTCCAGTTCCGGTGTCTCCAGTTCCTGTGTCCCCAGTTCCTGTTCCGTTGTCTCCGGTTCCAGTTCCGGTGTCTCCAATTTCCTGTGTCTCCAGTTCCTGTCCCGGTGTCCCCAGTTCCTGTTCCGGTGTCTCCCGTGTCCCCAGTTCCTGTGTCTCCGGTGTCCTCAGTTGAAGTTCCAGCTCCGGTGTCCCCAAGTGAAGTTCTTCCACCTGACTGTGTCTATGCCTCAAATGGTACCATGGTCCGTAAACAAGATCTAGTAATATTTGAACGAGCTTTACAAGCGAGGAGTGCACCCCCTGCAAGAACTTCAAGATCAACTAAGTCCAAAAAGAAAAAGTAAAAATCTGCTTTGTTTCCCCATGGTTTGGACCTTAAAGACTGTCCCTATGATGACACTCCTTTAAACGCCCGGAGGGCGTTTTTAAGGGGGGGGGGAACTGTCAGGGTCAGTACCGGGGAATTGAACCCTGGACCGCTCTGTTGTTATTCCAACTCCTTATCTCTGAGCCACCTTCCAGTTTAGCTGTCCATTGGAAGCCTTGGTGCTGACTGCTTGATTCTCCCTACTATCTGCACTTGTCAGTGAGGCAGGTTGCCTAATCAACTTGAATATAAAGCCCTGCCTCACTATGAGGGAGGTGTCGGTTCATTCTGATCAGATCATTCTGTCTGTGCCAACAGTTCCTATATGTTGATCTTCTGCTGCAAGACTGATCCCCGGCTTTTGACCCTTGGCTCGTTTCTGGACTTCTGCTTGCCTGAAACCCTGACCCCGGCTTGGACTTTGGTTACCCGATCTTCACCTGCCCTTTGACCCCGGCCTGTATTGTTGGACTTTCCCTGTCTTCTCCAGCCCCTGACCACAGCTTGTCTCCTGGACCTGTTTTCAGCCCTGCCTTGACCAGTGAAGTACTTTTGTGCCTGGACGGTCTTCTGTTCATCTGCTGCAGCCTTCCATTCGGTGATTCCGCCTGTACCTGCTCCACGCACTTGACCATCGTCTTCCCGCTGGTACCGGTGCCTCCCGGGTGCGTCCGTCCCTCTGTCCAATCTCAGGGGGGCGGATCGCATCAGGTCGCAAAGGTAGCTCACAAGTCTGCAAATGGATTCCACTCTAGGTAAGCCCTCACAGACCCTGCCGGCGTGGCCTACCTGGCTGGGCTTCAGGCCTTATTGAGTCGCAACCGGAGACAAAGCTGAGGGGACCCCAGTGGCTCACTGGGTTCCCGTTGCCGTGGAGAAGATCCGGCGTCCGGGCAATGGACAGGTATGCTTTGCTGTCACCCGGAGATCTTTTCCTAAGGAGAAAGTTACTGGGAGGATTCGCTCTGTTCGAACGTTCTGAATCTTTTACATTTTATTGGCCCGTGGCAGGGGTTTAGAGCCGAGTCAGCAAAACTCGTTCCTCCCAGCTAGAATTTAAGGTGATGTCCCAGCTGCTGTCTGAGAGAGAGAGAGACCGGCCCGGGAGACCGGGAGACACCCCGCCCACCCCAGGGCGCTGATTGGTGACGTGTGGGCTCGTGTTCTTTTTCAAGAGCTAATC
>JAJQKJ010002070.1:0-75000 GCA_029574335.1 Rana kukunoris
TGTTAGTGGGGAGAGGGGGAGGCGGGTGGGAGGGGCGGGGGGGTGGGAGGACCCTGTGGGGTGGGATGGGTAGAGGGAGGGGGTTTGGAGGGGGGGCCAGTCACAGTGGACATCCCAAAAAATCTGTGGCAAGACTTGAAAATTGCTGATCACAGACGCTCTCCATCCAATCTGACAGAGACAGAGATATTTTACAAAGAAGAAGAATGGGCAGAAATGTCCCTCTCTAGATGTGCAAAGCTGGTAGAGACACCCCCAAAAAGACTTGTAAAGAAAGGGGGGTCTACAAAGTATTGACTCCGGGGGGCGCCATACAAATGCCCCTCCCCCCACACTTTTCACATATTTATTTGTATCATTTTCCTTCCACTTCACAATCATGTGACACTTTGTGTCTCTCACATAAAATCCCAATAAAACACATTTACGTTTTTGGGGTACGTGACGAACTGATGACATGAAAAAAGTATTCATACCCCTTGAAACTTTCCACAAAGCACTGTCTGTACACAATTTTATGAGATGGTTCTGAGCGCGGTATTTACTATTTTCTTTCTTTTTTTCTTTCAGCGCCCCGAATGACCACCTGGAAATGTAAGTTGGATCGCCAATTATCCGCCGTTGTTTTCTTTTGTTCCATCGGTTGAGCCGAGTGCAGATTAACCACTTCCCGACCGCCGCATGTAGATAAAAGTCCACAGAAGGGCACGTTAAGGCAGATGTAAACGTACGTCCCTGCCTTTGCGCGGGTCGGGGGTTCCGATCGGGACCCCCCCTGCTACATGCGGCGGTCGGAAACCCGCGGGGAGCGATCCGGGACAAGGGCGCAGCTATTGGTTTCTAGCCGCCCGCTCGCGATGGCTCCCCGGAGCTGAAGAACGGGGAGAGCCGTATGTAAATAGGGCTTCCCCGTGCTTCACTGTGGCGGCTGCATCGATCGAGTGATCCCTTTTATAGGGAGACTCGATCGATGACGTCACACCTACAGCCACACCCCCCTACAGTTGTAAACGCACACAAATCCTACAGCGCCCCCCTGTGGTTAAATCCCAAACTGCAACTGTCATTTTCACAATAAACAATGCAATTTGAACGCAATTTTTGCTGTGAAAATGACAACGGTCCCAAAAATGTGTCAAAATTGTCCGAAGTGTCCGCCATAATGTCGCAGTCATGAAAAAAATCGCTGATCGGCGCCATTAGTAGTAAAAAATAAATAATAAAAATGCAATAAAACTATCCCCTATTTTGTAAACGCTATAAATTTTGCGCAAACCAATCGATTAACGCTTATTGCGATTTTTTTTTTTTTTTTACCAAAAATAGGTAGAATAATACGTATCGGCCTAAACTGAGGGAAAAAAAATTGTATATATGTTTTTGGGGGATATTTATTACAGCAAAAAGTAAAAAATATTGCATTTTTTTCAAAATTGTCGCTGTATTTTTGTTTATAGCGCAACAAATAAAAACCGCAGAGGTGATTAAATACCACCAAAAGAAAGCTCTATTTGTGGGGAAAAAAGGACGCCAATTTTGTTTGGGAGCCACGTCGCACGACGGCGCAATTGTCAGTTAAAGCGACGCAGTGCCGAATTGTAAAAAGGCCTTTGGGCATTTAGCAGCATATTGGTCCGGGGCTTAAGTGGTTAAACCACAACAGAAGGAGAGGGATTGGCTACTAGTAGAGCTTCAGGTTTTGTTGAACTACAGCTCCCAGCATGCAGGATGGTGTAGCCTCTGCTCGCTGCCTTTGACTAGACAAGCTGGTAATCAGTTGCTAGGACTGCTCACTGTCCTAGCAACCAATCACCTCCTGGTTAACTTGAAAGGTTAACAGAGGCAGCTCCTGATTTTTTTTGGGGGGGGGGGGGGGGGGCCGATTTCATGAAAAAAAAATAACAAAACAGTAAAGTTGGCTAAATTTGTGAAAGATGATGTTACACCGAGTAAATAGATACCCAAAATTGCGCACACTCGTGGAATGGCGCCAAACTTCAGTACTTAAAAAACTCCATAGGCGTCGCTTAATTTTTTTTTTTACAGGTTACCAGTTTAGAGTTACAGAGGAGGTCTAGGGCTAGAATTATTGCTCTCGCTCGAACACACGGGGCGATGCCTCACATGTGTGGTTTGAACAGTGTATACATATGTGGGCGGGACTTACATGCGTGTTCTTCTGAGTGCAAGCTACCGGGGACAGGGGCTTTTTAAAATATTTTACATTATATTTTAAATTTTTATACTTTTTTTTTTTTTTTTTTGATCACTTTTATTCCTATTACATGGAATGTAAACATCCCTTGTAATAGGAATATATATCGTGACAGGTCCTCTTTATGGAGAGATGGTCAATAAGACCTCCACATCTCTCCTCCAGCATGAGATCGTAAAAAAAAAAAAAAATCACTGATCTCATGCCGACAGCTTTGTTCACTTCCGGGAACCTGGGCGTGACGTCATAACGTCGCGCACGGGCCTCCGACGGTCATAGAGATGACTGGTGACCATCTGGTCACCGGAAATCTCTATCGTTGTCATCCGGCGCCGGCTGGTTCTGTCTCCGGGCCCCCGATGGCACGGGAGAGCCTGGAGAATCATCGGGTGGCTGGCGGCGGGGGGGGGGGGGGCACGTCCCCTCCCGTTGCCTAAAAGGACGATCAAGAGGCAGAAGTGGCGCTATGATCGGTCTTATGGTGCGCAGAATCGCCGGCTCTAAAAGACGATCTCTGAGTGATGCCTGTAGCTTCACCCATCATACAGATATCACCGCACAAAGCCCAGGACCAATTTTCAGCTTTCAGCGCTGTCGCACTTTGAATGACAATTGCGCGGTCGTGCCACACTGCACTCAAACTATATTTGTATCATTTTGTTCCCACATATAGAGATTTCTTTTGGTGGCATTTGATCACCTCTGGGGTTTTTTATTTTCTGCAAAAAATAAATAAAAAAATTACAGAAAATTTAGAAAATAAAAAAATTACAGAAAATTTAGAAAAAAATAAACGTTTCTTTTTTGTTTCTGTTATAAAACATTGTAAATAAGTATGTTTTCTCCTTCACTGATGGGCACTGATGGTACTACACTGACGGGCACTGATAAGGCGGCACTGATGGGCACCGATGAGGTGGCACTGATGTGATGGCATCGATGGGCACTAATATGCGGCACGGATGAGCATGGATAGGCGGCATGGATGGGCGCGGATAGTCGACACGGATGGGCACTGATAGGCGGCATGAATGGCCCCTGATAGTCGGCATGCATGGGCACGGATAGTTGGCATGGATAGTCGGCATGAATGGGCACAGATGGCCACTGATAGTCGGCATGGATGGGCACGGATAGTCGGCATGGATGGGCACTGATAGTCGGCATGGATGGGCACTGATGGTCGGCATGGATGGGCACTGATGGTCGGCATGGATGGGCACTGATGGTCGGCATGGATGGGCACTGATGGTCGGCATGGATGGGCACTTATAGGTGGCACTAATGTATGTTGTACTAATGGATGCCAATCTGTGCCAAACAATGCCTGCCAATCAGTGATGCCCATTGTGAGCACTGATTGGCATTGATTGTGGGCAATGATTGGCATCCATTTTTTGTAAATTTTCATCTCTGGTGGTCTAGGGTGGCATACCTGTAATGGGCATCCCTGGTGGTCTAGTGGCATCCCTGGTGGTCTAGTGGCATCCCTGGTGGTCTAGTGGCATCCCTGGTGGTCCAGTGTGGGCATCCAAGGGGGGGCTGTGCTGATAATCGTTCAGCACAAACCCCCCACCCCCCTGTCAGAGGAGCAGTTGATCGGCTCTCCTCTAGTCGCGTCTAACAGACACGAGTGAGGAAATGCCGATTACTGGCTTTTCCTGATTGGACACGGCTGATCACGTGGTAAAGAGTCACCGTCAGAGACTCTTTACCTAGACCGGTGTTGCGGGGTGTCAGACTGACCCCCTGCAACAACGATCGCCGCGATGCGCGCCCCCGGGGGTGCGCAGCGGCTCAAAATCCTGAGGCCGTCATATGATGTCCAGTCAGGATATTGAAAGCACTTTGCCGACGTCAATCTGCAATTAGCGGGCGGCAAAGTGGTTAAGTAAGGACGAGGGGGTTCTATTCTTGATTTGGATGTAAATGGTGTATGTCGGGTTCTTCTTCAGGGAGAAAAGCTGAATTATTGATAACCGTTTTCTTTCTCCCCTCTTTGCAGGACATCGAATTCCCAGCAATTCCTCATCCCGAGAGTAACTACAAAGTCCTGAAGGGGGCAGCACTGTGACCATCGGGACCTCCAATGACCACCATTACCGTGGACTCCAGCCTCCAATCTTGTGTGTGTGACGCACACGGAGGCAATCAGGAACGTTGTGACTATTTATTGCAGATTTTTCTATTTATTTCCCATTCTATTTCACGGACGCACCCGCCGGCTGTGACGGGTTCTGACCCCCGGCAACCCGAAACCCAAACAGAAAACTTTGAGGGAACTTTTATTCCAAGGTGAAGGGTCTTCCTTCTTTCCTGTGTGTGTGAAGATTAGATAAGACTCCGCCCCCCCCCCCCCCCCCCCCGCTGGACCCACCAAATGACCCACGGCTGCTGATGGCGGGTTCCGGGCGGCACTTCTATTGCACTTCTATTTTTATACATTTCATGCAAAATGGTTTTTGTCAATTTTTTTTTTAAATCTTTAATCTGAAAAAAAAAATATTTTTTGAAACATAAAAATTTCAAGTGAAGAAAGTTTTATTTTTGTGGTATTAGAAGAAGTTTCTGAAGAGCGCTCAATACGACGGCTTGTGTTTAATGGGATCCGACAAATCGGGACATTGAGATTCACATGAGGGACCATAGGGGGGATTCTGAGGATGGATTCACAGGGCAGTGAGGGACCATAGGAGGGATTCTGAGGATGAATTCACATGGCAGTGAGGGACCATAGGGGGGATTCTGAATATGGATTCACATGGCAGTGAGGGACCATAGGGGGGATTCTGAGGATGGATTCACATGGCAGTGAGGGACCATAGGGGGGATTCTGAGGATGGATTCACATGGCAGTGAGGGACCATAGGGGGGATTCTGAGGATGGATTCACATGGCAGTGAGGGACCATAGGGGGGATTCTGAGGATGAATTCACATGGCAGTGAGGGACCATAGGGGGGATTCGGAATATGGATTCACACGGCAGTGAGGGACCATAGGGGGGATTCTGAGGATGGATTCACATGGCAGTGAGGGACCATAGGGGGGATTCTGAGGATGGATTCACAGGGCAGTGAGGGACCATACACATGGAGTCCCCGGGATGAACGTTGCCGATGTGGTTGTACTCTAGTGACTAATGCCTTTAGGTCACTCCAATGCCATAAGGGAATGGTGGAGACCACTACTATGGGATCAGGGGATGGTGGAGACCACTACCGTGGCATCAGGGGATGGTGGAGAGACCACTACTATGGGATCAGGGGATGGCGGAGTGGCGGAGAGACCACTACCATTGGATCAGGGGATGGCGGGAGACCACTACCATTGGATCAGGGGATGGTGGAGAGACCCCTACTATGGGACCAGGGGATGGCGGAGAGACCACTACTATGGGATCAGGGGATGGCGGAGAGACCACTACTATGGGATCAGGGGATGGCGGAGAGACCACTACTATGGGATCAGGGGATGGCGGAGAGACCACTACTATGGGATAAGGGGATGGCGAAGAGACCACTACTATGGGATCAGGGGATGGCGGAGAGACCACTACTATGGGATCAGGGGATGGCGGAGAGACCACTACTATGGGATCAGGGGATGGCGGGAGACCACTACTATGGGATCAGGGGATGGCGGGAGACCACTACCATTGGATCAGGTGATGCGGGAGACCACTACCATTGGATCAGGGGATGGTGGAGACCACCACTACCATTGGATCAGGGGATGGCGGGGACCACCACTACCATTGGATCAGGGGATGGCGGGGACCACCACTACTATGGGATCAGGGGATGTCCTTAGATGTAAGCTTTCACACACATGGCCGTGGTTATTCTTATTCTTGGTGCCACGTTTCCACCACCCTCTCACTAATACCAGATGGTTTCCTTTGGGATCAGGGACATCCGATCTCATAGTAGACATTGACATTAGTGGTTTCCACCATCCCCCGATGCCATTGGAGTGACATACATGCGATCGCCACGAGGGAGAGGCTTTGGGATTTTTTAGCTGCAGAAATAATATGAAATATATTATTTAAAAATCATTTCTTTTTTATTTTGAGAAAATTCAAGTATTAAAAATAACAGTTGACAAGTACATTATATCACAATATCAGCAGGACAGCACTGTAAGATGGATTTCCCAACATGTTTCGCCCATATGTCGGGCTTCTTCAGGGCAGGACTTGTCCAGTTTTGAAGTACAAGCCGTCTAACAAAAGCAACAAAAACCATAAATATGTAAATGAACTTCAATTGATACAAAGTATTACATAACAATTATCTCCACATGCATCTATAACCACGTTGGTGGTCCTGCGTCATCCTGGAGACTCTGCGCGCTTTGCGTTTGTTTCTTCGTTTGCAAGAACCGGAAATTCCCACTCTTAGGACCCGTGCCGGTGGGCTCTGAGCTCGTGTTGGGGGGGCTTCAGTTTGAAATGTTCATTCAGAGTTCAATGACGGTTCCATTTCACCTGCAGTTGGCCACTTTCTCTACTTCATCAGGGTTTTCCCTTCCTATAGACTTGGATGGAAATGTGAATATAAGTCTGCCGACAAGGAGAAAGCATAGTGCCCCATCATTGGTGTCAGTGGGAGGAATAGTGTCCCCATCATTGGTGTCAGTGGGAGGAATAGTGCCCCATCATTGGTGTCAGTGGGAGGAATAGTGTCCCATCATTGGTGTCAGTGGGAGGAATAGTGTCCCATCATTGGTGTCAGTGGGAGGAATAGTGCCCCATCATTGTTGTCAGTGGGGGGAATAGTGCCCCATCATTGTTGTCAGTGGGAGAAATAGTGTCCCATCATTGGTGTTAGTGGAAGGAATAGTGTCCCATCATTGGTGTCAGTGGAGGGAATAGTGTCCCATCATTGGTGTCAGTGGAGGGAATAGTGTCCCATCATTGGTGTCAGTGGGAGGAATAGTGTCCCATCATTGGTGTCAGTGGGAGGAATAGTGTCCCATCATTGGTGTCAGTGGGAGGAATAGTGTCCCATCATTGGTGTCAGTGGGAGGAATAGTGCCCCATCATTGGTGTCAGTGGGAGGAATAGTGCCCCATCATTGGTGTCAGTGGGAGGAATAGTGCCCCATCATTGGTGTCAGTGGGAGGAATAGTGTCCCATCATTGGTGTCAGTGGGAGGAATAGTGCCCCATCATTGGTGTCAGTGGTGGGAGAATAGTGTGTCCATCATTGGTGTCAGTGGGAGGCATAGTGCCCCATCATTGGTGTCAGTGGGAGGCATAGTGCCCCATCATTGGTGTCAGTGGGGGGGAATAGTGCCCCATCATTGGTGTCAGTGGGAGCAATAGTGCCCCATCATTGGTGTCAGTGGGAGCAATAGTGCCCCATCATTGGTGTCAGTGGGAGCAATAGTGCCCCATCATTGGTGTCAGTGGGAGCAATAGTGCCCCATCATTGGTGTCAGTGGGAGCAATAGTGCCCCATCATTGGTGTCAGTGGGTGCAAGTGGGAAATAGTGTCCCATCATTGGTGTCAGTGGGAGCAATATTGCCCCATCATTGGTGTCAGTGGGAGGAATAGTGCCCCATCATTGGTGTCAGTGGGGGGGGATAGTGCCCCATCATTGGTGTCAGTGGGAGCAATAGTGCCCCATCATTGGTGTCAGTGGGAGCAATAGTGCCCCATCATTGGTGTCAGTGGGAGCAATAGTGCCCCATCATTGGTGTCAGTGGGAGCAATAGTGCCCCATCATTGGTGTCAGTGGGAGCAATAGTGCCCCATCATTGGTGTCAGTGGGAGCAATAGTGCCCCATCATTGGTGTCAGTGGGAGCAATAGTGCCCCATCATTGGTGTCAGTGGGAGCAATAGTGCCCCATCATTGGTGTCAGTGGGAGCAATAGTGCCCCATCATTGGTGTCAGTGGGAGGAATAGTGCCCCATCATTGGTGTCAGTGGGAGGAATAGTGCCCCATCATTGGTGTCAGTGGGAGGAATAGTGCCCCATCATTGGTGTCAGTGGGAGGAATAGTGTCCCATCATTGGTGTCAGTGGGAGGAATAGTGTCCCATCATTGGTGTCAGTGGGAAGAATAGTGTCCCATCATTGGTATCAGTGGAGGGAATAGTGTCCCATCATTGGTGTCAGTGGGAGGAATAGTGCCCCATCACAGTAGGAAGGGGGAGGGGCCATGTTGGTACACCCCGCAGTAGGAAGGGGGAGGGGTAATGTTGGTACACCCCGCAGTAGGAAGGGGGAGGGGCCATGTTGGTACACCCCGCAGTAGGAAGGGGGAGGGGCCATGTTGGTACACCCCGCAGTAGGAAGGGGGAGGGGCCATGTTGGTACACCCCGCAGTAGGAAGGGGGAGGGGCATGTTGGTACACCCCGCGCAGTAGGAAGGGGGAGGGGCCATGTTGGTACACCCCGCAGTAGGAAGGGGGAGGGGCCATGTTGGTACACCCCGCAGTAGGAAGGTGGAGGGGCCATGTTGGTACACCCCGCAGTAGGAAGGGGGAGGGGCCATGTTGGTACACCCCGCAGTAGGAAGGTGGAGGGGCCATGTTGGTACACCCGCAGTAGGAAGGGGGAGGGGTAATGTTGGTACACCCCGCAGTAGGAAGGGGGAGGGGCCATGTTGGTACACCCGCAGTAGGAAGGGGAGGGGCCATGTTGGTACACCCCGCAGTAGGAAGGTGGAGGGGTAATGTTGGTACACCCCGCAGTAGGAAGGGGGAGGGGCCATGTTGGTACACCCCGCAGTAGGAAGGGGGAGGGGCCATGTTGGTACACCCCGCAGTAGGAAGGGGGAGGGGTAATGTTGGTACACCCCGCAGTAGGAAGGGGGAGGGGCCATGTTGGTACACCCCGCAGTAGGAAGGGGGAGGGGCCATGTTGGTACACCCCGCAGTAGGAAGGGGGAGGGGCCATGTTGGTACACCCCGCAGTAGGAAGGGGGAGGGGTAATGTTGGTACACCCCGCAGTAGGAAGGGGGAGGGGCCATGTTGGTACACCCCGCAGTAGGAAGGGGGAGGGGCCATGTTGGTACACCCCGCAGTAGGAAGGGGGAGGGGTAATGTTGGTACACCCCGCACTGCTCAGCACTAAACCTATTAGGCTTTCAAAATGAAACATGCAAACACCATCACAGATGCCAACATCCTCTATTTATTTATATACAGTCTCTCTCTTTATTGCTAAAATGACAGTAATACCTCGGATTGCGAGTAACGCGGATTCACGAGCATTTCGCATTATGAGCCGTTATTTTAAAACTCCTGACTCTGCTTGCTTGTGTTGTCTCACAATACGAGAAGGATTCAATCCCCTGTGGTGTGCAGTACCGCATTTGGCCAGGGGTGCCGCTAACACTCGGATGAACTCGGAGTCGCTCGGAAACACCCGGTTTCCCAAAAGTATCCAAACAGTTTCCGAGCGTTTCAGCCGCCCCCAACCTCTGGCCACATGGGGTACTGCATACAATCACGCAGGGGGGGGGGGGGGCGACACATGCATCACGCAGGGGGGGGGGGGACACAGGCATCACGCAAGGCGGGGGGGGGGACACAGGCATCACGCAAGGCGGGGGGGGGGACACAAGCATCACGCAAGGCGGGGGGGGGGGACACAGGCATCACGCAAGGCGGGGGGGGGGACACAGGCATCACTCAAGGCGGGGGGGGACACAGGCATCACGCAAGGCTGGGGGGGGGGGGGGGGGACACAGGCATCACGCAAGGTGGGGGGGACACAGGCATCACGCAAGGGGGGGGGGACACAGGCATCACGCAAGGGGGGGGGGGCACAGGCATCACGCAAGGGGGGGGGGGGGACACAGGCATCACGCAAGGGGGGGGGGGACACAGGCATCACGCAAGGGGGGGGGGGGGGGACACAAGCATCACGCAAGGCGGGGGGGGGGGACACAGGCATCACGCAAGGCGGGGGGGGGGACACAGGCATCACGCAAGGCGGGGGGGGGGGACACAGGCATCACTCAAGGCGGGGGGGGGACACAGGCATCACGCAAGGCTGGGGGGGGGGGGGGGGGACACAGGCATCACGCAAGGTGGGGGGGGGACACAGGCATCACGCAAGGGGGGGGGGACACAGGCATCACGCAAGGGGGGGGACACAGGCATCACGCAGGGGGGGGGGGACACAGGCATCACGCAAGGCTGGGGGGGGGGGGGGGGGGGACACAGGCATCACGCAAGGCTGGGGGGGACACAGGCATCACGCAAGGGGGGGGGGGGGACACAGGCATCACGCAAGGGGGGGGGGGGGGACACAGGCATCACGCAAGGGGGGGGGGGCAATTACAAAAATAAGGGGAACAATATCATCCTTTTAATTCTGATTTTAAATAACGAAGCCAAACATAATGACAGTGATAATCCCGAGTCTCTCCCCTCCCCCTCTCTCACCGGAGGGTTCGGATGAATAACCGGCTACGTGCGGCCTCCCGGTGTCTCCTCTCCTCGGGGGTTGAAGTCACTGCTGTGCCCCTCCTCCCATCCCTTCCCGGCCACACCGGGGCGCAGCTTCCCCATCACAACACCGGCTACCGGAACTCCCCGTATTCATGTGTGAGAGTCACACAGATCACTTCCGGCCGGGGGCGGAGCTCTACGGTGATCACCGGAAGGACTGTCTAATGATCGCATTCTATAGGAAGTGCTGGCCTCTAGCGGCACCCGGGAGTATTACAGGCATTGGAAGATCTACAGACCCAATACAAAAAAATCTATTTATTATCATTTTAATAATATTGGTAATATCCTTCTTCTCATCACTAATATTATTAAGTGTATTCATATTTATTATAATAATAATAATACAATTCATATTCATTTATGATATTAAATACAAATAAAACAAATCAAACATACAGAATTATTACATGTTAATAATATTATACTGATATAAAATGCAGGATTATCTCTGAATAACTATAATGAATTTAATTACATAAAATAATATCTAATAATCGGCTGCAAGGGAGAAGTTGTTTTCGAGGCACAGACACAATTTTCTCAGTGCTGGTCATGTGACCTGCAGTCTAAAAATAGCTGCACACTGGAGAAAACAAACACTGTGATGTTACCATGGTAACAAGCACTGTGATGTCACAGCTGCAGCCAGTAAATAAATAGCCGTGCAGGAGGAGGATTTGGCAGTTGACAATAGGTCTTCACAGCAGAAGCATCTCTCTTGCAGAGCTCCTGTCTGATAGATTCGCATTTCATCACATTATCTCCAGTGATTGGAATTGAGAGTCGATTGATTGATTGATTGGCATTAATTGTCTGATCTATTATTAGTAATTGGCATTTCTTGTCAGTTATTTTCTACAAGCAAAAATGAGGAACGAAATCCTCGCCGTGATTCTTGTTCTGTTGGTTCCTTGGGAACTCAACAGAAGAAATACCGTCATACAATCCCCGGAGGTCCACCACGTGGATCAGGAGGAGGGGGAGGGGATTGTGGAACCAACACAGAAGCCAGCAGAGATTCCGCTGATTTTTAAAATCCTTTACCCATGGGCTGTACCTAGAGATGTCGTCAAAGGGGTCCCAGAGACCCCCATGGAGGAGCCCAGGAATGTCATCGTAGAGTCCCCAGAGACGGAGAAAGAGATTGTGAAAACAACACCACAGCCAGCGAAGATTCCGCTGATATTTAGAATCTTGTACCCATGGGCTGTACCTAGAGATGTTGTCAGAGGGGTCCCAGAGACCCCCATGGAGGAGCCCAGGAATGTCATTGTAGAGTCCCCAGAGACGGAGGAAGAGATTGTGAAAACAACACCACAGCCAGCGAAGATTCCGCTGATATTTAGAATCTTGTACCCATGGGCTGTACCTAGAGATGTTGTCAGAGGGGTCTCACAGACCCCCATGGAGGAGCCCAGGAATGTCATTGTAGGGGCCCCAGACACCCGCATGGAGGAGAAGGAAGAGATTGTGGAAACAACACCGCAGCCAGCGAAGATTCCGCTGGTATTTAGAATCTTGTACCCATGGGCTGTACCTAGAGATGTTGTCAGAGGGGTCCCACAGACCCCCATGCAGGAGCCCAGGAATGTCATCGTAGGGGCCCCAGAAATGGAGGAGGAGAACACGAAGAGGGCGGAGCAGCCAGTGGAGGAAACGGTAAGAGGAATTGAAAATGACCATCCAGAGCCCATCAGCTGGTTTTCATTCCTGACCCGTCCTCCATTCTGGTTTAGCTGGGCATTCCTGATCTGTGTTCTCATTCTGAAGTACGTCCTGCGCCAAAATGACCTGGCCAGAATATTAAGACGCTATTTGATGTTCCTGCAGCTGAGCGGATTAATTCATCTACTGATCGATATCTGGAACAGACAGGGGCCAGCCTGTGAGTACATAATCCTACCCCTGCTTATAAATGCTGGTGGTTGGTACCAATGGGTGGTCACCGGGCTCTGGTCAGTCTGGTCCAATGAGTGTGTGGCATTAGAGAACACAGTCCCACCCGTACTTATAAATATTGTTACTGAGCACCGGTTAGAGTGCTTTCTGAGCCTTATCATCATGCTGGTGGCACTGCTCCTAGGATATTTTAAACCAATCTACCAACTGTTCCGACCAACAAGTAGCTACATCACCCCACCAACCAGTGAGAATGTGGACAGCTCTATGGAAGAGACCGACGTTCCCTTTTCCAGTGTCGCACCTCTTCAAGCTTCCCATAGTGCTAGCCTAAGCCAGCATATAGAGAAGCTTGAATCAGAAATGGTGGTCGAGCACAGGGATCTCTTCCCACAAAAGAGTGACATCATCATTCCACCAACAAGCAAAAATGCAGCAAGCGCCATGGAGACCGACGTTCCCATTCCCAGCATCGCATCTACCAGGAATAACACTAAGCCTTGGAGTTCTGAAATCCTTGCAACCACCCCAGCAATGGATTCCAGCCTTGGGCCACAATGGAGAACGTTTTTTGTCCATCCCAGCATCTTACGTCGTAGGAAAAATGTGGACAGCTCTATGGAGGAGACCGACGTTTCCCTTCCCAGCGTCGCATCTACCAGGAAAAACACTAAGCCTTGGAGTTCTGAGATCCTTCCAACCACCCCAGCAATGGATTCCAGCCTTGGGCCACAATGGAGAACGTTTTTTGTCCATCCCAGCATCGCACGTCGTAGGAAAAATGTGGACAGCTCTATGGAGGAGACTGACGTTCCCATTCCCAGCGTCACACCTCCTCGAGCTTCCCTTCGTGCTAAGCTAAGCCGGCATATAAGGAAGCTCAAATCAAAAATGGTGATCGGGAACGTGAATATCTTCCCACGAAAGAGTGACATCACCCCACCGAGTAATGTCATCATTCCATCAAGCAAAAATGCAGCGAGCACCATGGAGACTTCCATTCCCAGCGTCGCACCTACCAGGAACAACACTAAGCCTAGGAGTGACGAGAGCCTTCCAACTCAATACAGGACCCCAGAAATGGATTCCGGCCTTAGTTCACAATGGAGTACAGTTATTGTCCATCCCAGAGTCGCACGTCGTAGGGAAAATGTGAACAGCTCTATGGAAGAGACCGACGTTCCCATTCCCAGCGTAACAACTCCTCGAGCTTCCCTTCGTGCTAAGCTAAGCCAGAGTATAGAGAAGCTCAAATTAAAAATGGTGATCGGGAACGGGAATATCTTCCCACGAAAGAGTGACATCAACCCACTGAGTGATGTCATCATTTCACCAACAAGGGAAAATGTGGACAGCTCTATGGAAGAGACCGACGTTCCCATTCCCAGTGTCACGCCTCCTCGGGATCAAAGCAACGTCACCCCACAGAATGGCGGTCGCCTCTCATTACCGAGTTCCCTTATGTCACCAGTGACTGATGACATCAATATGCTATTGGATTCCAGCATTAGCCAACAAAGGGCAACACTGGCTGTTGTACCCAATGTGGAAACTCGCAGTAATCAGACCCGTCTTCACCTACGGGAATTATTCCGGCTAGTGAAGAAGCGCAAGGCAACCAAGGAGGACCGCCAGGAATCTTAAACCGGATCTTTACTTTTCATTGCCTCTCGGGGGATCAGGAAGGAATTGTTTCCCCTGCTGGAGCACATTGGATCATCGCTCTGCTGGGGTTTTTGTTGTTGCCTTCCTCTGGATCAACTGTGGGTATAGAATTGGGACTGTACGATATTTTTTATTTTATTTATTATTCTTTTATGATTGAACTGGATGGACTTGTATCTTCTTTCAACCTATGTTAGTTATTATATTATATTATAAATAGTGTAGTGTTATTATAGTGTGTTGTTGTAGTGTAGTGTTATTATAGTGTGTTGTTGTAGTGCAGTGTTATTACATTGTTAGTCAGGTTGAAAAAAGACACAAGACCATCCAGTTCAACCATAAAAAATAAAAATATCATACAATCCCATAGACCCAAAGATGCTTCTTGGCAGAATTCTAAACCGAGATTTCATCTTCCCTCGCTGTTCCATCTTGTGAGGAGAAAATTCTTGTCTGTAGGCCGGAGGGACGCAGTGGGAAGGGGACTACATCTCCCAGCAATCTCTGTCCGCATTGGGAACTACAACTCACAGCATGCACTGTGTATGTAATGGGGCTTCAGCTCCCAGCCTGGAATAAGATGTTACAGGACTATATGTCCCAGCATGATTTTTTTCTATAGATGTACTACAGGTCCCAGCAATCTCTACATACCCCAGACTACTCCCCTCCCCCTCCTCAGGGGTAATTTCACCCCACACTCCTCTCCCACCAAGGGTGGTGGGTCCCCTCCCCCCAGGAAAAGGGTGGGCCGGTTGGGCCTGCGGGAAGGGGTAAAGGGCGGTGGGAGATGAGTGGGGTGGCGGGACTGGGGGGGTGCAATCCCCCATGAGGAGGGGGAGCAGGCTAGGATATCACTGGGACCTGTAATATCATCATAGAAAAAATCATGCTGGGATATGTAGTCCCACAGCATCTTATTCCAGGCTGAGAGCTGAACCCCCACTACTTACACAGTGCATGCTTGGAGTTGTAGTTCCCCATGCGGACATAGACTGCTGGGAGTTGTAGTTCCTTAGAGCCTGAGCTGAGGCGGCAGATTACACAGACACACCGTGACTCACCTGTAGACTCACCTGTAGTCCGGACAATGGCTCCTCCCTCTGGAGCTCTGTGTGGGGGATGGTCCCTCCTCCCCCACTCTCCACACACCGACACCCACATCTCCACTCACTTACCACCGAGGGTGGGGCTCCAATTGCCTGCCCTCCCCACACACAGGGCCGATCCAGGAAATTTTCGATTGCCTCGATCGGGGGATCAGGAAGGAATTTTTTCCCCAGCTGGAGCACATTGATCATGCTTTGCTGGGGTTTTTCGCCTTCCTCTGGATCAACTGCCTCAAAACCCAATACACCCACTCATCTACCACCAAGAGGGGGCGCTACCACCCTGGGTAGGGGGTGAGTGTGGCCAGTGGAACTTCCCCCCAAGTTTCATCTGCCCTCACTACCCCACGCCCAGCGTACTGGTAATACCACCTGCCCTCACCTACATGCACTCATCTACCACCAAGAGGGCATGCTACCACCCTGGGTATGGGGTGAGTGTGGCCAGTGGAACTTCCCCCCAAGTTTCATCTGTCCTCACTCCCCCACGCCCAGCATACTGTTAATACCACCTGCCCTCACCTACATGCACTCATCTACCACCAAGCGGTGACACTACCACCCTGGGTATGGGGTAAGTGTGGCTAGTGGAACTTCCCCCCAAGTTTCTTCTGCCCTCACTCCCCCACACCCAGCGTAATGGTAATACCACCTGCCCTCACCTATATGCACTCATCAACCACCAAGAGGGCATGCTACCACCCTGGGTATGGGGTGAGTGTGGCCAGTGGAACTTCCCCCCAAGTTTCATCTGTCCCCACTCCCCCACGTCCAGCATACTGTTAATACCACCTGCCCTCACCTACATGCACTCATCTACCACCAAGCGGTGACACTACCACCCTGGGTATGGGGTGAGTGTGGCCATTGGAACTTCCCCCCAAGTTTCATCTGTCCATGCTCCCCCACGCCCAGCGTAATGGTACTACCCACTGGCTCCACCTATATGCACTCATCTACCACCAAGAGGGTCCATTACACAGACACACCGTGACTCACCCGTAGTCCGGACAATGGCTCCTCCCTCTGGAGCTCTGTGTGGGGGATGGTCCCTCCTCCCCCACTCTCCACACACCGACACCCACATCTCCACTCACTTACCACCGAGGGTGGGGCTCCAATTGCCTGCCCTCCCCACACACAGGGCCGATCCAGGAAATTTTCGATTGCCTCGATCGGGGGATCAGGAAGGAATTTTTTCCCCAGCTGGAACACATTGATCATGCTTTGCTGGGGTTTTTCGCCTTCCTCTGGATCAACTGCCTCACAACCCAATACACCTGCTCATCTACCACCAAGGGGGGACGCTACCACCCTGGGTAGGGGGTGAGTGTGGCCAGTGGAACTTCCCCCCAAGTTTCATCTGTCCTCACTCCCCCACGCCCAGCATACTGGTACTACCCCCTGGCCCCACCTATATGCACTCATCTACCACCAAGAGGGGACGCTACCACCCTGAGTATGGGGTGAGTGTGGCTAGTGGAACTTCCCCCCAAGTTTCATCTGCCCTCACTCCCCCACACCCAGCATACTGTTAATACCACCTGCCCTCACCTACATGCACTCATCTACCACCAAGGGGTTTTTCGCCTTCCTCTGGATCAACTGCCTCACAACCCAATACACCTGCTCATCTACCACCAAGCGGTGACACTACCACCCTGGGTATGGGGTAGGTGTGGCCAGTGGAACTTCCCCCCAAGTTTCATCTGCCCTCACTCCCCTACACCCAGCGTAATGGTAATACCACCTGCCCTCACCTATATGCACTCATCTACCACCAAGAGGGGACGCTACCACCCTGGGTATGGGATGAGTGTGGCCAGTGGAACTTCCCCCAAGTTTCATCTGCCCTCACTCCCCCACACCCAGCGTAATGGTGCTACCCCCTAGCCCCACCTATATGCACTCATCTACCACCAAGAGGGGACGCTACCACCCTGGGTATGGGGTGAGTGTAGCCAGTGGAACTTCCCCCCAAGTTTCATCTGTCCTCACTCCCCTACACCCAGCGTAATGGTGCTACCCACTGGCCCCACCTATATGCACTCATCTACCACTAAGAGGGTCCAGAGAAAATTGGGTGCCTTGCAGATAAATTGGGCTACATGGCCAGGTAAAAACAGGACTAACATTTATTTACTAACACACTGGCCAACACACAATGACCGGCATGCACTGATCTACACTAACAGTACATAAACTGACCGCTCCATGCTTTAGAAAGATGCACACAGACAGACAACCCAATTAGGAGAAAGTAGATGGCACACACAGATTATAGGATGAGGCCGTACTACAAACACACACCCAACATTAGAAGAAGGATGACTAGCATCCAGTAGGCTAGCTTAGTGTAGGTCCTGCCCTAGAAGAGTCTACCTTGCCGTGGTGGGCAGGCTTGGAATCTCTTGGTCAAAAGTGTGTCAGCGAATGGGCTACAGGATCGCTAGATCTTCACTTCTGGCCAATCGATTTTACCAAAAGACTCTTGGTTTATTCAGAGTGTATATAGAGATGGAAAAGGAAAAAATGTGTCTAGATCCAGAATTTTACTTTCATAAAACACACAATAAAAAAATTGGTATATTTACATTTGAATTGCTTCCTCTTTTATTTAATCCTTTCATGACCACTTGGATGCCCAGGCCACATTTGTAAGGCTGGAAGGGGGGCTCTATGGCTACTTCTTCCACTTCTGGTGTGGGGATGTGTAATAGGTGTTTATGTATTAACATGTATCCTAACCATGTATTAGGGATGTCCCGATAATACCGATACTAGTATTGGTACCGATACCGAGCATTTCCCAGAGTACTTGTGCTCCATGGTGTCTTCTCCCCCTGTTCTCCGTGCTGCCTTCTCCCCCCCGTGCTCCGTGCTGCCCTCTCCCCCCCGTGCTCCGTGCTGCCCTCTCCCCCCCGTGCTCCGTGCTGCCCTCTCTCCCCCCCGTGCTCCGTGCTGCCTTCTCCCCCCCGTGCTCCGTGCTGCCCTCTCCCCCCCGTGCTCCGTGCTGCCCTCTCCCCCCCGTGCTCCGTGCTGCCCTCTCCCCCCCGTGCTCCGTGCTGCCCTCTCCCCCCCGTGCTCCGTGCTGCCCTCTCCCCCCCGTGCTCCGTGCTGCCCTCTCCCCCCCGTGCTCCGTGCTGCCCTCTCCCCCCCGTGCTCCGTGCTGCCCTCTCCCCCCCGTGCTCCGTGCTGCCTTCTCCCCCCCCGTGCTCCGTGCTGCCCTCTCCCCCCCGTGCTCCGTGCTGCCCTCTCCCCCCCGTGCTGCCTTCTTCCCCCCGTGCTCCGTGCCGCCTTCTTCCCCCGTGCTCCGTGCCGCCTTCTTCCCCCGTGCTCCGTGCCGCCTTCTTCCCCCCGTGCTCCGTGCCGCCTTCTTCCCCCCGTGCTCCGTGCCGCCTTCTTCCCCCCGTGCTCTGTGCCGCCTTTCCCCCCATGCTCTGTGCCGCCTTCTCCCCCCCCCCATGCTCTGTTCTGTCTTCTCCCCGCGTGCTCCGTGCTGCCTTCTCCCCCTGTGCTCCGTGCTGCCCTCTCCCCCCGTGCTGCCTTCTCCCCCCCGTGCTCCGTGTTGCCTTCTCCCCCCCGTGCTCCGTGTTGCCTTCTCCCCCCCGTGCTCCGTGTTGCCTTCTCCCCCCGTGCTCCGTGTTGCCTTCTCCCCCCCGTGCTCCGTGTTGCCTTCTCCCCCCGTGCTCCGTGTTGCCTTCTCCCCCCCGTGCTCCGTGTTGCCTTCTCCCCCCCGTGCTCCGTGTTGCCTTCTCCCCCCCGTGCTCCGTGCTGCCTTCTCCCCCCCCCCTCCCCCGTGCTGCCTTCTCCCCCCCCCCGTGCTCCGTGCTGCCTTCTCCCCCCCCCCGTGCTCCGTGCTGCCTTCTCCCCCCCCCCCCCCCGTGCTCCGTGCTGCCTTCTTCCTCCGTGCTGCCTTCTCCCCCTGTGCTCCTTCTCCCCCCCGTGCTGCCTTCTCCCCCCCGTGCTCCGTGCTGCCTTCTCCCCCCCGTGCTCCGTGCTGCCTTCTCCCCCCGTGCTCCTTCTCCCCCCCCGTGCTGCCTTCTCCCCCCCGTGCTCCGTGCTGCCTTCTCCCCCCCGTGCTCCGTGCTGCCTTCTCCCCCCCGTGCTCCGTGCTGCCTTCTCCCCCCCGTGCTCCGTGCTGCCTTCTCCCCCCCGTGCTCCGTGCTGCCTTCTCCCCCCCGTGCTCCGTGTTGCCTTCTCCCCCCCCGTGCTCCGTGTTGCCTTCTCCCCCCCGTGCTCCGTGTTGCCTTCTCCCCCCCGTGCTGCCTTCTCCCCCCCCGTGCTCCTTCTCCCCCCCCGTGCTGCCTTCTCCCCCCCCCCGTGCTCCGTGCTGCCTTCTTCCTCCGTGCTGCCTTCTCCCCCTGTGCTCCGTGCTGCCTTCTCCCCCCGTGCTCCGTGCTGCCTTCTCCCCCCGTGCTCCGTGCTGCCTTCTCCCCCCCGTGCTCCGTGCTGCCTTCTCCCCCCCCCGCTCCGTGCTGCCTTCTCCCCCCCGTGCTGCCTTCTCCCCCCATGCTGCCTTCTCCCCCTGTGCTCCATGCCCTCTCCCCCCCGTGCTCCGTGCTGCCCTCTCCCCCCCGTGCTCCGTGCTGCCCTCTCCCCCCCGTGCTCCCCTCTCCCCCCCGTGCTCCGTGCTGCCCTCTCCCCCCCGTGCTCCGTGCTGCCTTCTCCCCCCCGTGCTCCGTGCTGCCTTCTCCCCCCCCGTGCTCCGTGCTGCCTTCTTCCCCCGTGCTCTGTGCCGCCTTCTTCCTCCGTGCTGCCTTCTCCCCCCGTGCTCCGTGCTGCCTTCTCCCCCCGTGCTCCGTGCTGCCTTCTCCCCCCCGTGCTCCGTGCTGCCTTCTCCCCCCCGTGCTGCTGCTCCCCCCGTGCTGCCTTCTCCCCCCCGTGCTCCGTGCTGCCTTCTCCCCCCCGTGCTCCTTCTCCCCCCCCCGTGCTCCCTTCTCCCCCCCGTGCTCCGTGCTCCCTTCTCCCCCCCGTGCTCCGTGCTCCCTTCTCCCCCCCGTGCTCCGTGCTCCCTTCTCCCCCCCCGTGCTCCCTTCTCCCCCCCCGTGCTGCCTTCTCCCCCCCCGTGCTCCGTGCTGCCTTTTCCCCCCCGTGCTCCGTGCTGCCTTCTCCCCCCGTGCTGCCTTCTCCCCCTGTGCTCCATGCCTTCTCCCCCCGTGCTCCGTGCTGCCCTCTCCCCCCCGTGCTCCGTGCTGCCCTCTCCCCCCGTGCTCCGTGCTGCCCTCTCCCCCCCGTGCTCCGTGCTGCCCTCTCCCCCCCGTGCTCCGTGCTGCCCTCTCCCCCCCCCGTGCTCCGTGCTGCCCTCTCCCCCCCGTGCTCCGTGCTGCCCTCTCCCCCCCGTGCTCCGTGCCGCCTTCTTCCCCCCGTGCTCCGTGCCGCCTTCTTCCCCCCGTGCTCCGTGCCGCCTTCTTCCCCCCGTGCTCTGTGCCGCCTTCTTCCCCCCGTGCTCTGTGCCGCCTTTCCCCCCGTGCTCTGTGCCGCCTTCTCCCCCCCCATGCTCTGTTCTGTCTTCTCCCCCCCCATGCTCTGTTCTGTCTTCTCCCCGCGTGCTCCATGCTGCCTTCTCCCCCTGTGCTCCGTGCTGCCTTCTCCCCCTGTGCTCCGTGCTGCCCTCTCCACCCCGTGCTCCGTGCTGCCCTCTCCCCCCCGTGCTCCGTGCTGCCTTCTCCCCCCCGTGCTCCGTGCTGCCTTCTCCCCCCCCCCGCCCGTGCTCTGTGCTGCCTTCTCCCCCCCGTGCTCCGTGTTGCCTTCTCCCCCCCGTGCTCCGTGTTGCCTTCTCCCCCCCCCGTGCTCCGTGTTGCCCCCCCCGTGCTCCGTGCTGCCTTCTCCCCCCCCGTGCTCCGTGCTGCCTTCTTCCTCCGTGCTCCGTGCTGCCTTCTCCCCCTGTGCTCCATGCCTTCTCCCCCCGTGCTGCGTGCTGCCTTCTCCCCCCCTGTGCTCCATGCCTTCTCCCCCCGTGCTCTGTGCTGCCTTCTCCCTCCCGTGCTCTGTGCTGCCTTCTCCCTCCCGTGCTCTGTGCTGCCTTCTCCGTGCCGTCTTCTCCCCCCTCTGTGCCGTCTTCTCCCCCCTCGATCTGTCAGGATGGAGAGCGGAGGTAGGAGCCACTAAACCTACCTTTTCAGAATGAACAGAGTCGGCGATCACAGACTCTGTCCATTCACATAACTGAAACATTGTAACCTGTGTTTACGATGTTTCAGTTTATGAATGGAGAGGAGCTTCTCTCCATTCATTTCAGCTGAGGCTGCAGAGAAAAGGACTGGGGAATCTGTGTCCTTAGTCCCTTTCTCTGTTTTAAAGGGGAGATGTCAGAGGTCTGTTAATACCCCTGATATCTCACCAAAGACCCCCAACAGGGCTGATTAAAAAAAATTAAATAAATTGCAATAAATAAATATATAGGGCCAGATTCAGGTAGAGTTAGGCTGGAGTATCTGTGATACTCCAGCCTAACTGTCACTTTAAGCCGGCGTTTTTGTTTTCTGTAACCAGAAAACAAGAAACGCCGGGTTGGAGTTCCGATGCGAGCGGCGTAATTGAATTTCGCCATCGCATCGCAACTTTAATTTAAAAATGGCGCTGGGGGCGTTCCCGCTGATTAACGCCGAAAAAATATGTTAATCAGCAGGAATCGGCAATTCACGATCATATTCGGGCACGACGCAGTGACTTTCCGACGTTTCCGTAAGAGATACGCGGCGTAAATAAATACATGCCCCCTAGGTGGAATATCCTATGTTAAGTATAGCCGTCGTCATCGCGTCGAAAAAAAAAAAATTTTGCGTCGCTTGCGTAAAACGTCAATGAATGGGGATTTGACGTCATTGACGTTCACTGACAGAATTTGGAGCATGCGCACTGGGATGCATTGACAGTCGACGCATGCGCAGTACGTTCGCCGCGGGATCGCGCTTAGTTTAAATAATACACGCCCCCTACCCGCCCAATTTGAATTCCGCCGGCTCATTTTCGATACGCTGCCGCAACTTTAGGAGCAAGTGCTTCATGAATAACAGCACTTGCTCCTAAAATTTCGCCAGAGTAACGTAAATGAGAAATGTTACTCCAGATTAAAGATGCTCCCATCTACCTGAATCTGGCCCATATATATATTTTAAAATAATAAATAAAATATAAATAAAAAAAACACACTAACAATCCACTCCACAGCCCCTAAAAAATAAAAAATAATTAAAAATCACTGTAAAAAATAAATAAATAAATTGTAAAAAAAAAAAAAAATTGTAAAAAATAAATAAAAATCTGCCACTGTCACACAACCCTCCTGTAATGGTCAGGGGTTAACACCGTTTACGATATTCCATTCCACCAACCCACGACAGCTTATCGGCACTCCACAATCCAGCAGACGAACACGACCCATAGGATTCCCCAGAAACAAGACACAGCTCTGTTCTCTGGTTCCAAATGAATAGACAATTTAATGGTAAACTCAGGCTCTTTATATACAGTCTGCAACCAAATATAATCAATGACCCAACTCCACCCACAACATTATACAATGCTTCCTAACGAGCCTCCAATACACATCTTGGGTAGACTTTCTGGCACCAGGTCTGACACAATCCACAGGAGCTAATTAGCTACACACAATGAAATGCTACACACAAATTAAATGTAATTAGCATCACACAATGAAAGGTCTTTATAAGCCAGACTAAGGTTAGTTTACATGACAGTAGCAGACTTGATTACCCCCCTTAACAGGCTGTGTTCCCATATTGAATGAATCACTCTTCTATTGACCTGTTGGGTTCAGAATCAACAACCGATAAATAGTTCTTGCAGACATTCTTGAATATATTGTGGATTACAGACCCATGTTAAAACAATCCAACATATGTCCCTTATTTCCTGGCTCAATCTGTGTAATAGCTTCAGGGTCCCACGGCCCTCCCGTTACACCTACCATGTATAAATGTATGTACTGACAAGCCCCTTATGTGACAGTAGTGACAACAAGGTCCTCTCAATGGAGACATCGGGGGTCTTCACCCCAAGAACAGGAGATACAATTACATCCTGAAATGAAACATTCCCCTTAACTAGGAAAAGATATTGTAACAGAATGGCCCGTGATACTCAGACTTTTGAAGGATGCGGGGTACTCCTGTGCCAGCTTCACCAATGACTCTTGGGTCTAGGGTCATCCTATGTCCGATAGGGGCATAGGATGACTGAGAAATGATATCTCGGATTACATGAGATGGGACAGTAATGATAATTCATGTATTGCAGGATATCTTGAAATATTACAAGTCGTTCTGAACTCAACAGGTTAATTGAAAGATGTTAATTCCCTCCAACTACCTGGCTGTAGTGATGGGATGGGGCTTGCTGTGATTGCATTCTATTGTCTATTGTGCTAATTAAGTCTGCTCCTAAGATATTCCATTGTGTATGCTAAGGACACTGTATTGTGTAAAAGTCTATTGATGATAGATGTGTTGAGGGTTGGCAGTCTGAAAGGTCAGATGTCTGACTTTCAGGTGTAGTGGATTAACATGTCAATTATGTTTACTAAAATAATGTCTATTATGTAGCAGGTGAATAGCTTATCGCGGAGTCAGAACGTCTGTCTAAGATGTGGATTGAGAGGGGACTCGTTAGGAACTCATTGTGTGATGCTAATACTGTTTGGTGTGAATTCTATTGAGGATAGATGTGGAATGTCATTATCTAACGGAATGTGTATTGAAGTTCCTTGTCTCATGTTGTGGGTGGAGTTGATTCATTGTCCACTCTTAGTTTCTACTGTATAAAGCCTGAGTTTTACCATTAAAGTATTCATTTGTTTGAACCAGAGAGAACAGAGCTTGTGTCTCGTTATTTCTGGGGGAATGGATATGGATCGTTTCTGCTGGATTGTTGGAGTGTCGGATAAGCTGTCGTGGGTTGGTGGAATGGAAGATTGTGAACGGTGGTAACCCCTGACCGTTACAGATATCACCTTCTCAGGGAATTTTATATCGATTTTTAATAAATGTTCTATTCCTACACGATCCCCTCACACAATATACAGGGAATTCTTTCCTGTTATCCGGGGCTGGAGGATCTGCACTATTCAGAAGAAGTGTTTTTCTGCCCTCACAATCTATACTTTAGTATTAATTCTTTCTCTCGTCTCCAATAGAATTGTAAAATTCTCAATATTAAAATCTCTTGCCTCTTATCTGCTTGCCGACCAGCCGCCACAGTTATACGGCGGCAGGTCGGCACGGCTGGGCGAGATCACATAGGTATAGGTCAACTCGCCTTTCAGCCAATAGAGGTGCGTGCGCGTGCCCCCCGCTCACCGCTGATCCCCACGGGCGAGGTCACGGAGCTTAGGACCGGGTCGTGAGCGCCCGGTCCGGCTGGGCCTTAAAAAAAACACGTACAGGTACGTGGTTGTGACCAGCCGTGCCATTCTGCCAGTGTATATCGTCGGTAGGGGGTCCTTACGTGGTTAATCGACAAAATTAACCTATTAGTGCCTCTTCAGTGCTTGTCACTGCAGCCTCATCAGTGGCACCTATTAGTGCCCGTTGGTGCCGCCTATTAGTGCCTCCTCATCCGTGCCCATCAGTTATGCCTGTCAGTGCAGCCTATTAGTGCCTCACCATCAGTGCCCATCATTGCCACCTATTAGTGCGTCCTTGACAGTGCCCGTCAGTGCAGCCTCATCAGTGCCTGTCAGCAGGGTTGGTGCAAGGAGTTTTGACACCCTAGGGCAGTGATGGCGAACCTTGGCACTCCAGATGCTTTGGAACTACATTTCCCATGATGCTCAGGCACTCTAAAGTGTGGTGGAGCATCATGGGAAATGTAGTTCCAAAACATCTGGGGTGCCAAGGTTCGCCATCACTGCCCTAGGTGAAACCTAACTTTTTCCGCCCCCTGGCTCCACCCCCTTTTCCCTGTCCATGTATAGCCCACCTTTTTAATGAAGTGTCCAAATGCAGCCTCACCAGCAGCCATCAATGCAACCTCACCAACACCCATGAGTGCCGACTCACCAGCACCCATGAGTGCCGACTCACCAGCACCCATAAGTGCCGACTCACCAGCACCCATAAGTGCCGACTCACCAGCACCCATAAGTGCCGACTCTCAAGCACCCATTAATGCAGACTCACCAGCACCCATGAGTGCACACTCACCAGCACCCATGAGTGCCGACTCACCAGCACCCATGAGTGCCGATTCTCAAGCACCCATGAGTGCCGATTCTCAAGCACCCATGAGTGCCGACTCTCAAGCACCCATGAGTGCCGACTCACCAGCACCCATGAGTGCCGACTCACCAGCACCCATGAGTGCCGACTCACCAGCACCCATGAGTGCCGACTCACCAGCACCCATGAGTGCCGACTCACCAGCACCCATGAGTGCCGACTCACCAGCACCCATGAGTGCCGACTCACCAGCACCCATGAGTGCCGACTCACCAGCACCCATGAGTGCCGACTCACCAGCACCCATGAGTGCCGACTCACCAGCACCCATGAGTGCCGACTCACCAGCACCCATGAGTGCCGACTCTCAAGCACCCATGAGTGCCGACTCTCAAGCACCCATGAGTGCTGACTCTCAAGCACCCTTTAATGCAGCCTCACCAGCACCCATGAGTGCAGCCTCACAAGCGCCCATCAATGCAGCCTCACCAGTGGCCATCAATGCAGCCTCACCAGCGGCCATCAATGCAGCCTCACCAGCGCCCATCAATGAATGTATGTTTGCTTCCATTCATTCAGAGTCGGGACACAGAGAAGAGAAGAGAGTTGGAACTCCAGTGCCGCCTGTTAGTGCCTCCTCATCAGCGCCCATCAGTTATGCCCGTCAGTGAAGGAGAAAAATTACTTGTTTGCAAAATTTTCTAACAGAAACAAAGAAAAACTTTTCTTTTTTTTCCCACAATTTTCTTACTTTTTTCCTTTGTTTAGCAAAAAAAAAAAACTCCAGTGGTGATTAAACACCGCAAAAAGAAAGCTCCGTCTCCAAAAAAATAATCAAATGTAGTTTGGGTGCAGCGCGGCACGACGGCGCAATTGTCATTCAAAATGCGACGGCGCTGAAAGCTTAAAATCGTCCCGGGCGGGTGAACGTGGCCGGTACTGAAGGGGTTAAGTGGAAGGACGACCTTTAGCCGCAGTTCATATCATGCAGGGCCGACACATTTCTCAGGAGCCTGTGAAGTCATTAGCAGACACACTAAACTTTCACCCGCATTACAAACCGTCTGCCCCGAGCGCACGCAATGCCGGCCAACGCCGTCTATCACCTGAAGGGGGCACTAAACTCTAAAAAAGAACAAAAGATTCTCTTTAGTATTATGTCTTCTTATCTCAGAAAAGTCCCTTCTACGCGATCCGCCTCCTCCAAATTCCCCTTTATCGCTGATGTAATCTGACTTCCCGGTAAAGTTGGCGGCTACCTTTGTTCTCCGGGGGTCATCCGGCGTGGCTTGATGGACTATGGCAGGACTTAGGGTGGTGGGGGCCCCTGGGCTTGAGTCACTTTCGGGCCCTACCTTCTATACATGACTTTAAATAGAATAAAATGATACATGCACAGGCTATGTATCCTCCCACTTTAAAGGGGTATGCCTCAGGGGTCAAGTCCTAGGGAAGAAAAGTGTGGGAACCCCCACCCAAGATCCGCTCCCAGGGCTGTCTTAATGAGAGGGCACTGCCCAGGGGCCCCATCTGCATGGGGGGCCCCTGCACTTTCCTTTAAAGCAGCTGGTCCTGGAGCCCACACTGCCCCGAAATTGGGGGCCCCATGATGGCACTGACAGTCGGGGGGCCCCCTATTGAGCGGGGCCCATGGACTTGAGCCCAGTCAAGCCCAATGGTAAGTCTGGCCCAGGATTTGTAATGTACAGAGAGCAGTGCACACCTCCCAACTTTCTGAGACGGGAATGAGGGACACCAATTAGCAAAAAATATATAGACATAGGACACCCCCCCCCCCCCCACTTAAAAAGAATTATACAGAAAACAAAGATTAGTTAAACCCGCAAAAACTCAATTTTATCGCCGGACGCATCAGCAGTATTGTTGCCCTCAAAGGGCCAATTGTGTCTGGGGTTTGCTACATACAGTGCAGGGTTCAGGAGCACGCTGCGTACACAGTGCAGGGTTCAGGAGCACGCTGCGTACACAGTGCAGGGTTCAGGAGCACGCTGCGTACACAGTGCAGGGTTCAGGAGCACGCTGCGTACACAGTGCAGGGTGCAGGAGCACGCTGCGTACACAGTGCAGGGTGCAGGAGCACGCTGGTACACAGTGCAGGAGCACGCTGCGTACACAGTGCAGGAGCAGGAGCGCTGCGTACACAGTGTGTAGGGTTCAGGGTGCAGAATGCTGCGTACACAGTGCAGGGTTCGGAGCACGCTGCGTACACAGTGCATGGTGCAGGAGCACGCTGCGTACACAGTGCATGGTGCAGGAGCACGCTGCGTGCATGGTGCAGGACACGCTGCAGTGCATGGTGCAGGAGCACGCTGCGTACACAGTGCATGGTGCAGGAGCACGCTGCGTACACAGTGCATGGTGCAGGAGCACGCTGCGTACACAGTGCATGGTGCAGGAGCACGCTGCGTACACAGTGCATGGTGCAGGAGCACGCTGCGTACACAGTGCATGGTGCAGGAGCACGCTGCGTACACAGTGCATGGTGCAGGAGCACGCTGCGTACACAGTGCATGGTGCAGGAGCACGCTGCGTACACAGTGCAGGGTGCAGGAGCATGCTGCGTACACAGTGCAGGGTTCAGGAGCATGCTGCGTACACAGTGCAGGGTTCAGGAGCATGCTGCGTACACAGTGCAGGGTGCAGGAGCATGCTGCATACGGAGTGTAGGGTTCAGGAGCACGCTGCGTACACATGGCAGGGTTCAGGAGCACGCTGCGTACACATGGCAGGGTTCAGGAGCACGCTGCGTACACATGGCAGGGTTCAGGAGCACGCTGCGTACACATGGCAGGGTTCAGGAGCACGCTGCGTACACATGGCAGGGTTCAGGAGCACGCTGCGTACACATGGCAGGGTTCAGGAGCACGCTGCGTACACATGGCAGGGTTCAGGAGCACGCTGCGTACACATGGCAGGGTTCAGGAGCACGCTGCGTACACATGGCAGGGTTCAGGAGCACGCTGCGTACACATGGCAGGGTGCAGGAGCACGCTGCGTACAGTGTGCAGGAGCACGTTGCGTACAGAGTGCAAGGCTCAGAAGCACGCTGAGTGCAGGGTTGAGGAGCACGCTGCGTACATAGTGTATGGTGCAGGAGCATGCTGCGTAAACAGTGCAGGGTGCAGGAGCATGCTGCGTACGGAGTGTAGGGTTCAGGAGCACGCTGCGTACACAGTGCAGGGTTCAGGAGCACGCTGCGTACAGAGTGCATGGTGCAGGAGCACGTTGCGTACAGAGTGCATGGTGCAGGAGCACGTTGCGTACAGAGTGCATGGTTTAGGAGCACGCTGCGTACACAGTGCAGGGTGCAGGAGCACACTGCGTACACAGTGCAGGGCTCAGAAGCACGCTGAGTGCAGGGTTGAGGAGCACGCTGCGTACTTAGTGTATGGTGCAGTAGCATGCTGCGTACAGAGTGCAGGGTTCAGAAGCACGCTGCGTACAGAGTGCAGGGTTCGGGAGCACGCTGCGTACAGAGTACAGGGCTTGGGAGCACGTCAATGGTTCTGACAACGCTGTGTGCAGAGTTCAGGAGCACGCTGTGTACACAGTGCACAGTTTAGGAACACACATCGTACAGTTTAGGAACATGCTGCATACAGAGTGTAGAGTGCATGGTGCAGGAGCACGCTGCGTACACAGTGCATGGCGCAGGAGCACGCTGCGCACACAGTGCATGCCGCAGGAGCACGCTGCGTACACAGTGTATGGCGCAGGACCACGCCGCGTACAGAGTGCAGGGCTCAGAAGCACGCTGCATACACAGTACAGGGTTCAGGAGCACGCTGCATACACAGTGCAGGAGCACGCTGCGCACACAGTGCATTGTGCAGAAGCACACTGCCTACAAAGTGCAGGGCTCAGAAGCACGCTGCATACAGATAGTATGGTGCAGGAGCACGCTGCGTACAGAGCTCAGAAGCACGCTGCATGCAGGGTTCAGGAGCACTCTGTGGGCACAGTGCAGGGTTGTACAGAGTGTAGAGTGCAGGTGCCCGATGCGTACAGAGTGTAGGGTTCAGGAGCACGCTGCGTATAGAGCGCAGAGTTCAGGAGCACGCTGCTTACACAGTGCAGGGGGCAGGAGCACACTGCGTAAAGAGTGCAAGGCTCAGAAGCACGCTGAGTGCACAGTGCAGAGTTCAAGAGCATTCTGCGTACAGAGTGTAGAATTCAGGCGCCCCTCTGCGTATAGAGTGTAGTGTTCAGAAGCACACTGCGTACAGAGCGCAGAGTTCAGGCGCACGCTGCATAAAGAGTGAAGGAGTACGCTGCGTACAGAGTGCAGGGGTGTGCTGTGTACAGAGTGCAGAGTTCAGGAGCACAGGGCAGGGGTGTGCTGTGTACAGAGTGCAGGGGTTAGGGGTCACCCCCCCAAGGTACCTCGGAACTCTCTCCTACCTGGCCCATCTCTAGTACCTCCCTGTGTAGGTGGCTCTGCCTTGCCTTGTGGGGAGATCGTTCCCTCTCCCAGATTACGGAGACCGGTCTCCACCATGAACGCATACAGGGATCTGCTGGATCCGGGAGCTGCTCAGAGCAAAGCCGTCCCTTGTAAGCACAGAAGGACTCTTTGTTTACATGTGACAGCAGGGAGCGGAGGGTGAGAGCCGGAGGTGGTGGAATGGCGTCTCACCACGTTCCAGCTACAAAACTGGGTGCGGGGGGCCACATGACAAGGCCTGGCGGGCCAGATTCGGCCCCACGGGCCTTGTGTGGATTGGGGTCACTTTAATAATGATAAGCAGGCATGGAGGACTTCCTGTACAACATTATTAACTTACAAAAAACAAACAAACGCGGTCATGTGACCTGGAACGTGGCAGTTCTGCACAAATAAAAAATAACCCAAAAAACAAAAACCCACACATACATGTGAAGTCGCACCGCCGCGCCTAGTGTGGCCCCTCAACTAGAGGAGCACCCAATGCATCTCTAAAGAGAAGACTGTCGCCCCATCCCCCACAGAAGATGCCCAGACTCACGTGCGTCCCGACAACGCACAACATCTCAGCTGACTAATTAGCAAAGTACAAAAGTACACGATGGGTCAGAAAACACCGAACAATACAACAATTGCACAATACTCGGGGCAAATGGAAAAGCCAATAATGATAGAGATGGGATATAATTGGGTTTTCTGTGATGAATAGAAGGACTGAGTGCAGGGAAATTCCTGAGTGTTCAGTGTTATGCCTGGGGAGAGGAGAGGAGAGACACAGGGAGGAGAGGAGAGGAGAGGAGAGGAGGACAGAGACACAGGGAGGAGAGGAGAGGAGAGGAGAGGAGAGACACAGGGAGGAGAGGAGAGGAGGACAGAGACACAGGGAGGAGAGGAGAGGAGGACAGAGACACAGGGAGGAGAGGAGAGGAGAGGAGGACAGAGACACAGGGAGGAGAGGAGAGGAGAGGAGGACAGAGACACAGGGAGGAGAGGAGAGGAGAGGAGGACAGAGACACAGGGAGGAGAGGAGAGGAGGACAGAGACACAGGGAGGAGAGGAGAGGAGGACAGAGACACAGGGAGGAGAGGAGAGCAGGACAGAGACACAGGGAGGAGAGAGGGAGAAGAGGAGAGAGTGAGAAGGAGTGGAGAGGACAGAGGATGAAGAAGACAGAGGGCAGAGGGAGAAGAGAGTGAAAAGAGGACATAAGAGAGAGAGTGAAAAGAGGAGAGAGGGAGAAGAGTGAGAAGAGGAGAGAGGGAGAAGAATGAGAAGACTGAGAAGAGGAGAAGAGTGAGAAGAGGAGAAGAGTGAGAAAAGTGAGAAGAGGAGAGAGTGAGAAGAATGAGAAGAGGAGAAGAGTGAGAAGAGGAGAAGAGGAGAGAGTGAGAAGAGGAGAGAGGGAGAAGAGGAGAAGAGTGAGAAGAGAAGAGAGTGAGAAGAGGAGAGAGGGAGAAGAGAGAGTGAGAAGAGGAGAGAGGGAGAAGAGTGAGAAGAGGAGAGAAGGAGAAGAGGGAGAAGAGTGAGAAGAGGAGAAGAGTGAGAAGAGGAGAGAGTGGAGAAGAGAGTGAGAAGAGGAGAGAGTGAGAAGAGGAGAGAGTGAGAAGAGGAGAGAGTGAGAAGAGGAGAGAGTGAGAAGAGGAGAGAGTGAGAAGAGGAGAGAGGGAGAAGAGGAGAGAGTGAGAAGAGGAGAGAGTGAGAAGAGGAGAGAGTGAGAAGAGGAGAGAGGGAGAAGAGGAGAGAGTGAGAAGAGGAGAGAGGGAGAAGAGGAGAGAGGGAGAAGAGGAGAAGAATGAGAAGAGGAGAGAGTGAGAAGAGGAGAAGAGTGAGAAGAGGAGAATAGTGAGAAGAGCGAGAAGAGTACGAAGAGGAGAAGAGTGAGAAGAGGAGAAGAGTGAGAAGAGGAGAAGAGTGAGAAGAGGAGAAGAGTGAGAAGAGAGTGAGAAGAGGAGAAGAGTGAGAAGAATGAGAAGAGTGAGAAGAGGAGAAGAGTGAGAAGAGGAGAAGAGTGAGAAGAGGAGAAGAGTGAGAAGAGGAGAAGAGTGAGAAGAGGAGAGAGGGAGAGAGGGAGAAGAGGAGAGAGGGAGAGAGGGAGAAGAGGAGAGAGGGAGAAGAGGAGAGAGGGAGAAGAGGAGAGAGGGAGAGAGGGAGAAGAGGAGAGAGGGAGAGAGGGAGAAGAGGAGAGAGGGAGAAGAGGTGAGAAGAGGAGAAGAGTGAGAAGAGTGAGAAGAGGAGAGAGTGAGAAGAGGAGAGAGTGAGAAGAGGAGAGAGTGAGAAGAGGAGAGAGTGAGAAGAGGAGAGAGTGAGAAGAGGAGAGAGTGAGAAGAGGAGAGAGTGAGAAGAGGAGAGAGGGAGAGAGGGAGAAGAGGAGAGAGGGAGAAGAGGAGAGAGGGAGAGAGGGAGAAGAGGAGAGAGGGAGAAGAGGAGAGAGGGAGAAGAGGAGAGAGGGAGAAGAGGTGAGAAGAGGAGAGAGGGAGAAGAGGAGAGAGGGAGAAGAGGAGAGAGGGAGAAGAGGTGAGAAGAGGAGAAGAGGAGAAGAGTGAGAAGAGTGAGAAGAGGAGAGAGTGAGAAGAGGAGAGAGTGAGAAGAGGAGAGAGTGAGAAGAGGAGAGAGTGAGAAGAGTGAGAAGAGGAGAGAGTGAGAAGAGGAGAGAGTGAGAAGAGGAGAGAGTGAGAAGAGGAGAAGAGGAGAAGAGGAGAGAGTGAGAAGAGGAGAGAGTGAGAAGAGGAGAAGAGTGAGAAGAGGAGAAGAGTGAGAAGAGAAGAGAGTGAGAAGAGGAGAGAGGGAGAAGAGGAGAGAGTGAGAAGAGGAGAGAGGGAGAAGAGTGAGAAGAGGAGAGAAGGAGAAGAGGGAGAAGAGTGAGAAGAGTGAGAAGAGGAGAAGAGTGAGAAGAGGAGAAGAGTGAGAAGAGGAGAGAGTGAGAAGAGGAGAGAGTGAGAAGAGGAGAGAGTGAGAAGAGGAGAGAGTGAGAAGAGGAGAGAGTGAGAAGAGGAGAGAGTGAGAAGAGGAGAGAGGGAGAGAGGGAGAAGAGGAGAGAGGGAGAAGAGGAGAGAGGGAGAAGAGGTGAGAAGAGGAGAGAGGGAGAAGAGGAGAGAGGGAGAAGAGGTGAGAAGAGGAGAGAGGGAGAAGAGTGAGAAGAGTGAGAAGAGGAGAGAGTGAGAAGAGGAGAGAGTGAGAAGAGGAGAGAGTGAGAAGAATGAGAAGAGGAGAGAGTGAGAAGAGGAGAGAGTGAGAAGAGGAGAGAGTGAGAAGAGGAGAAGAGTGAGAAGAGGAGAAGAGTGAGAAGAGGAGAAGAGTGAGAAGAGTACGAAGAGGAGAAAAGTGAGAAGAGGAGAGAGGGAGAAGAGGAGAGAGTGAGAAGAGTGAGAAGAGGAGAGAGTGAGAAGAGGAGAGAGTGAGAAGAGGAGAGAGTGAGAAGAGGAGAGAGTGAGAAGAGGAGAGAGTGAGAAGAGGAGAGAGGGAGAAGAGGAGAGAGGGAGAGAGAGGGAGAAGAGGAGAGAGGGAGAAGAGGAGAGAGGGAGAAGAGGAGAGAGGGAGAGAGGGAGAAGAGGAGAGAGGGAGAAGAGGAGAGAGGGAGAAGAGGAGAAGAGTGAGAAGAGGAGAAGAGTGAGAAGAGGAGAGAGTGAGAAGAGAGTGAGAAGAGGAGAGAGGGAGAAGAGGAGAGAGGGAGAAGAATGAGAAGAGTGAGAAGAGGAGAAGAGTGAGAAGAGGAGAAGAGTGAGAAGAGGAAAAGAGTGAGAAGAGTACGAAGAGGAGAAAAGTGAGAAGAGGAGAGAGGGAGAAGAGGAGAGAGTGAGAAGAGTGAGAAGAGGAGAGAGTGAGAAGAGTAGAGAGTGAGAAGAGTGAGAAGAGGAGAGAGTGAGAAGAGGAGAGAGTGAGAAGAGGAGAGAGTGAGAAGAGGAGAGAGTGAGAAGAGGAGAGAGGGAGAAGAGGAGAGAGGGAGAGAGGGAGAAGAGGAGAGAGGGAGAAGAGAGGGAGAAGAGTGAGAAGAGGAGAGAAGAGGGAGAAGAGGGAGAAGAGGAGAGAGGGAGAAGAGGAGAGAGGGAGAGGAGAGAAGAAGAGTGAGAAGAGGAGAGAGGGAGAAGAGTGAGAAGAGGGAGAAGGGGAGAGAGGGAGAAGAGGAGAGAGGGAGAGAGGGAGAAGAGGAGAGAGGGAGAAGAGGAGAGAGGGAGAAGAGGAGAGAGGGAGAAGAGGAGAGAGGGAGAAGAGGAGAGAGGGAGAGAGTGAGAAGAGGAGAGAGTGAGAAGAGGAGAGAGTGAGAAGAGGAGAGAGTGAGAAGAGGAGAGAGTGAGAAGAGGAGAGAGTGAGAAGAGGAGAGAGTGAGAAGAGGAGAGAGTGAGAAGAGGAGAAGAGTGAGAAGAGGAGAGCGTGAGAAGAGGAGAAGAGTGAGAAGAGGAGAAGAGTGAGAAGAGTGAGAAGAGGAGAAGAGTGAGAAGAGGAGAAGAGTGAGAAGAGGGAGAAGAGGAGAGAGGGAGAGAGGGAGAGAGGGAGAAGAGGAGAGAGGGAGAGAGGGAGAGAGGGAGAAGAGGAGAGAGGGAGAAGAGGAGAGAGGGAGAAGAGGAGAGAGGGAGAAGAGGAGAGAGGGAGAAGAGGAGAGAGGGAGAAGAGTGAGAAGAGGGAGAAGAGGGAGAAGAGTGAGAAGAGGAGAGAGTGAGAAGAGGAGAGAGTGAGAAGAGGAGAGAGTGAGAAGAGGAGAGAGAGAAGAGGAGAGAGTGAGAAGAGGAGAGAGGGAGAGGAGGAGAGAAGAAGAGGAGAGAGGGAGAGAGGGAGAAGAGGTGAGAAGAGGAGAAGAGTGAGAAGAGGAGAAGAGTGAGAAGAGGAGAGGAGTGAGAAGAGGAGAGAGTGAGAAGAGGAGAGAGGGAGAAGAGGAGAGAGGGAGAAGAGGAGAGAGGGAGAAGAGGAGAGAGGGAGAAGAGGAGAGAAGAGGAGAGAGGGAGAAGAGGAGAGAGGGAGAGAGGGAGAAGAGGAGCGAGGGAGAGAGGGAGAAGAGGAGAGAGGGAGAGAGGGAGAAGAGTGAGAAGAGTGAGAAGAGGAGAAGAGTGAGAAGAGGAGAAGAGTGAGAAGAGGAGAGAGTGAGAAGAGGAGAGAGTGAGAAGAGGAGAGAGTGAGAAGAGGAGAGAGTGAGAAGAGAGAGAGTGAGAAGAGGAGAGAGTGAGAAGAGGAGAGAGTGAGAAGAGGAGAGAAGAGAAGAGGAGAGAGTGAGAAGAGGAGAGAGGGAGAAGAGAAGAGGATGAGAGAGGGAGAAGAGGAGAGTGAGAAGAGGAGAGAGTGAGAAGAGGAGAGGAGGAGAAGAGGAGAGAGGGAGAAGAGGAGAGAGGGAGAAGAGGAGAGCAGGGAGAAGAGGAGAGAGTGAGAAGAGAGAGAGAGGGAGAGAGGGAGAGGTGAGAAGAGGAGAAGAGTGAGAAGAGGAGAGAGTGAGAAGAGGAGAGAGTGAGAAGAGGAGAGAGTGAGAAGAGGAGAGAGTGAGAAGAGGAGAGAGTGAGAAGAGGAGAGAGTGAGAAGAGGAGAGAGTGAGAAGAGCAGAGAGTGAGAAGAGGAGAGAGTGAGAAGAGGAGAGAGTGAGAAGAGGAGAGAGGGAGAAGAGGAGAGAGTGAGAAGAGGAGAGAGTGAGAAGAGGAGAGAGTGAGAAGAGGAGAGAGTGAGAAGAGGAGAGAGTGAGAAGAGGAGAGAGTGAGGCCCCGTACACACAATTGAGCTTCTTGGCAGAATCCAGCGAGAAGCTCGCTGGGAGACATATTCTGGCGAGAAGCTCAATCGTGTGTACACTTCCGATGAGCGTCCCGTCGGGAAGCTCGTCGAGCCCAAAAAGCTTTTCCGACCGCTCATCGGGAACCTCGTCGGGCGGAACGATGTGTTTAGCCCGACGAGGTTCTCGTACGTGTGTACGCGGCCTCAGAAGAGGAGAGAGTGAGAAGAGGACAGAGGAGAGAGAGTGAGAAGAGGACAGAGGAGAGAGAGTGAGAAGAGGACAGAGGAGAGAGAGTGAGAAGAGGACAGAGGAGAGAGAGTGAGAAGAGGACAGAGGAGAGAAGAGAGGACAACGGGACTAGAGAGGGGAGAAGAGGACTGGAGAGGGGGAGAGGAGAGGACAGAGGCAGAGACAGAAAAGAGGAGAGGACCGCATTTGGGAGAGAGAAGACAGGGAGGACAGAGGCAGAGAGAGAAGGATGGAGGAGAAGAGAGAGAGGGAGGTAGAAGCAATGTGAGAGGAGAAAAAGGAGGGGAAAAAAAGGTGAGAAAAAATGTAGGAAAGAGGCAGAAGACAGAAGGGAGGGAGAAGAGAGGTGAGAGGGACAGATAGAAGACAGAGGCAGAGAGAGGACAGAGGATGGAGAGGGAGGGAGAAGAGAGAGAGAGGACAGAGGATGGAGAGGGAGGGAGAAGAGAGGGAGGGAGAAGAGAGAGAGAGAGGAGAGAGAAGAGAGAGAGGAGAGAGAAGAGAGAGAGGAGAGAGAAGAGAGAGAGGAGAGAGAAGAGAGAGAGGAGAGAGAAGAGAGAGAGGAGAGAGAAGAGAGAGAGGAGAGAGAGGAGAGAGAGGAGAGAGAAGAGAGAGGGAGGGAGAAGAGAGAGGGAGGGAGAAGAGAGAGGGTGGGAGAAGAGAGAGGGAGGGAGAAGAGAGAGGGAGGGAGAAGAGAGAGAGAGAGAAGAGAGAGAGAGAGAAAAGAGAGAGAGAGAAAAGAAAGAGGGAGAAAAGAGAGAGAGAGAGAAAAGAGAGAGAGAGAGAAAAGAGAGAGAGAGAGAAAAGAGAGGGAGGGAGAAGAGAGAGGGAGGGAGAGAGAGAGAGAGAGAGAGAGAGAGAGAGAGGGGGGGAGAGAGAGAGAGAAAAGAGAGAGAGAAAAGAGAGAGGGAGAAAAGAGAGAGGGAGAAAAGAGAGAGGGAGAAAAGAGAGAGGGAGAAAAGAGAGAGAGAGAAAAGAGAGAGGGAGAAAAGAGAGAGGGAGAAAAGAGAGAGGGAGAAAAGAGAGAGGGAGAAAAGAGAGAGAGAGAGAGAGAGGGGGGAGGGGGAGGGGGAGAGAGAGAGAGAGAGAGAGAGAGAGAGAGGCAGGAGAGAGAGAGGCAGGAGAGAGAGAGAGAGGCAGGAGAGAGAGAGAGAGGCAGGAGAGAGAGAGAGAGAGAGAGAGAGAGAGAGAGAGAGAGAGAGAGGCAGGAGACAGAGAGAGAGAGAGAGAGAGAGAGAGAGAGAGAGAGAGGCAGAAGAGAGGAGGGAGGGAGAAGAGAGGTGAGAGGGACAGATAGAAGACAGAGGCAGAGAGAGGACAGAGGATGGAGAGGGAGGGAGAGGAGAGGTGGGGGGTGGAGTAGAGAAGGGGATTTTGATGTGTAACCCAGTTGGGAAGCCTTTTCACTGTAACCTGCAAGTGCTACATCCTTAACCCCAACCCCACAAATGTCCTCCTCACACACGGCACTCATCAGATTCTGTGAGATAACCCGCTATGTCTGTCTCATGGATCGCAGACTCTCTTCTGCCAAGTGAAGAATCTTTAAAAGCGCAATAAACGGCCTCTTTAAATTTCTGCCATTCTCTGCATGCAAAATGATCACCTGTAGGAATGACTAGAAAATGGTGGTCGCTGCTACTGCAGTGATCTTCCAGGTCCTCTACCACGGGGGGTCACTTGCTCAGCACGGCCGCCATTCACAGAATACAAGGGGTTCTCTGGTTGGATGAAATGGAGATCATGACATCACCACAAGCCCTCCTCTCATCTTGTCCAATCAGAGTACACCTTGTATTCAAGAAAAAAAAAAAAAAGTCGGTCAGCCTCCTCAGTGCTCACTCATGTATGAGATGTGGACCAAAATAACTATGTCAATAAAGTAATTGTAAATGTACAATATATATATTTTTTATAAAGATGTTATACTTACATGCTCTGAAGGGGTGCAACGGATCAAAAAACTCACGGATCGGATCGATCCTCGGATCAGGAGTCACGGATCGGATCATTTTCGGATCAGCAAAAAAAATAAAAAAATCAGATTCAAGTCTGGGCTCTAGCTGGGCCAATGGCTCTATATGGTAATGTCCACCATTGCCCCCCCACTCGTCACTGTAATGTCCACCTTTGCCCCCCCACTCGTCACTGTAATGTCCACCATTGCCCCCCCACTCGTCACTGTAATGTCCACCATTGCCCCCCCCACTCGTCACTGTAATGTCCACCATTGCCCCCCAACTCGTCACTGTAATGTCCACCATTGCCCCCCCACTCGTCACTGTAATGTCCACCATTGCCCCCCCACTCGTCACTGTAATGTCCACCTTTGCCCCCCCAATCGTCACTGTAATGTCCACCATTGCCCCCCCACTCGTCACTGTAATGTCCACCATTGCCCCCCCACTCGTCATCACCATCACTGTTCCAGTTTAACATTGCCCCCACACTAGTAGTCGCTGTAATAATAGCCAGTTTAACATCCAACTCACTGTACTTGCACTCATAGCGGCGCTCACTGTTCCCCCAAGCTCCACACGTTCATCCCGATTCCCAGAGCGCCAAGACAGCCAGCCAATCCGGGCAGCCTTCCAATCAGAGAGGGCGCTCATCACGCGGGCCAATCAGGTGCAGAGACGGGACATCCCATCCAACCAATCACAGCCGATCTGTGATTGGTTGGGGTGGAGCAAGATGGCCGCCGCTCCGGAGCTAGGCCGAAGCCGGGGACTTTCCTACGGCCGAGGCTCCGGAGCGCTCCGCGGATCGCGTGGTGTACCGATCCGAACAGGGTGACCCGTTCGGATCGGTGACGATCTGTTGCACCCCTAATGCTCTGTGTAATGGTTTTGCACAGAGCAGCCCCAATCCTCCTCTTCTTGTCTCCTCTGCCAGCTAGGGTGACCACATTTCCAAACTACCATTCGGGAACACCCCCCCTTCCCAAACATCAGCTTGTGCTGTATAACAAATCACAGCACAGTGATTGGACACAAGAGGCGGGATTTATGATTTCTCCAATCACAGGCAGGGGGCGGGGATTGTGCTCCTCCAGGCATTCCCGGCCAGGACAAGTACTGTCAGTGAGTAAAGTGGTGATGTGGTGGCCTTTTTGGGGGCATCAGATTGGCCCGGGGGGGGGGGGGGGCTGTGTCAGTTTCATTCCGGGACACTGTATTGTCCTGGAATGAAGGTGCCCGGGACAGACCTTCAAAATGCGGGACTGTCCCGGGCAATCCGGGACACGTGGTCACCCTACTGCCGGCACTCCTGGCTCCTTCTGTGTGCCCCCCATAGCAGGCTGCTTGCTATGGAGGCACTGGTGCAGGCTCAATCTCGAGCTGGACTGTGTTTGTCTATGGACACACACACAAAGAGCAGCATTGGATCAAGATTGGGCTCGGGTAAGTATTTAGGGGGGATGAACACAGGTTTTTTTTTATCTTAATGCAGAGAATGCAAACGGTAAGAAAACCTTCCGCCTTGAAAGCCTCTTTAGATCCATACCTGGAGTTCATCTTTTCAATGCACATAAGAAATGTAAACACTCCTATCAGGGAGGAAAAGCACTTGGCTCGGTCCTTGAAACATGATCTGTTCTCGGCGGCCTTCGTTAGATCGCATTTCAGGGAAAAAGTCTGACAATTTGCAGTGGTGGCTTTTATACCCACCTCCGTACCGGGCTTTTACACCACCTCCATACCGGGCTTTTATACCTACCTCCGTACCGAGCTTTTATACCCACCTCCGTACCGGGCTTTTACACCACCTCCATACCGGGCTTTTATACCTACCTCCGTACCGAGCTTTTATACCCACCTCCGTACCGGGCTTTTATACCCACCTCCGTACCGGGCTTTTACACCACCTCCATACCGGGCTTTTATACCCACCTCCGTACCGGGCTTTTACACCACCTCCATACCGGGCTTTTACACCCACCTCCGTACCGAGCTTTTATACCTACCTCCATACCGGGCTTTTATACCCACCTCCGTACCGGGCTTTCATACCCACCTCCGTACCGGGCTTTTATACCTACCTCCATACCGGGCTTTTATACCCACCTCCGTACCGGGCTTTCATACCCACCTCCGTACCGGGCTTTTACACCACCTCCGTACCGAGCTTTTATACCTACCTCCATACCGGGCTTTTATACCTACCTCCGTACCGGGCTTTTACACCCACCTCCGTACCGAGCTTTTATACCCACCTCAGTACCGGGCTTTTATACCCACCTCAGTACCGGGCTTTTATACCCACCTCCGTACCGGGCTTTTATACCCACCTCCGTACCGAGCTTTTATACCCACCTCCGTACCGGGCTTTTATACCCACCTCCGTACCGGGCTTTTATACCCACCTCCCTACCGAGCTTTTATACCCACCTCAATATCGGGCTTTTATACCCACCTCCGTACCGGTCTTTTATACCCACCTCCATACCGGGCTTTTATACACACCTTCGTACCGGGCTTTTATACACACCTCCGTACCGGTCTTTTATACTCACCTCCGTACCGGGCTTTTATACCCACCTCCGTACCGGGCTTTTATACACACCTTCGTACCGGGCTTTCATACACACCTTCGTACCGGGCTTTCATACACACCTTCGTACCGGGCTTTTATACACACCTTCGTACCGGGCTTTCATACACACCTTCGTACCGGGCTTTCATACACACCTTCATACCGGGCTTTCATACACACCTTCGTACCGGGCTTTTATACACACCTTCGTACCGGGCTTTTATACACACCTTCGTACCGAGCTTTTATACACACCTCCGTACCGGGCTTTTTTACACACCTCCGTACCGGGCTTTTTTACACACCTCCGTACCGGGCTTTTATACCCACCTCTATACCGGGCTTTTATACCCACCTCTATACCGGGCTTTTATACCCACCTCTATACCGGGCTTTTATACCCACCTCTATACCGGGCTTTTATACCCACCTCTATACCGGGCTTTTATACCCACCTCTATACCGGGCATATTCTGGCCCTTCTCTCCTACATTTACAAATCATCATTCTTTTGAAAGAAAATTACTCAGAACCCCCAAACATTATATATGTTTTTTATTTTAGCAGACACCCTAGGGAATAAAGTGGCGGTCATTGCAACTTTTTATATTGCACGGTATTCGCGCAATCATTTTTCAAGCGCCTTTTTTTGGCGAAAAAAAATAAATGAATAAAAAAAAAAAACAGTAAAGTTAGCCCAATTTTTTTGTATAATGTCAAAGATGAAGTTACGCCGAGTAAATAGATACCCAACACGTCACGCTTTAAAATTGCGAACACTCATGGGATGGCGCCAAACTTCCGTACTTAAAAATCCCTATAGGCGACGCTTTGAATTTTTTTAGAAGTTACCAGTTTAGAGTTACAGAGGAGGTCTAGTGCGAGAATTGTTGCACGCGCTCTAACGCACGTCGGCGATACATCACATGTGTGGTTTGGATGGCGTTTACATATGTGGGCGGGACTTATGTGGGCGGGACTTATGTGTGCGTTCGCGTCTGAGCACGAGCTACCGGGGGCAGGGGCGTTTTACATTTTTTTTATTTTACTAAAATATATATATAAATATATATTTTTACATTTTATTTTATTTAATTACTGTGACAGGTCCTCTTGATGGAGAGATGAGGAGGAGTCAATAAGACCCCACATCTCTCCTCCAGGCTGCAAAGCATGAGACCGGGAAAAAAAATTCACCGATCTCGTGCTTACTAGCCGCAATCGCGGCTTTGTTTACTTCCGGGAACCCGCGCGTGACACCATAACGTCGCACCCGGGCCTCCGATGGTCATAGAGATGACTGGTGACCATCTGGTCTCCGGAAATCTCTATGCTCGTGAACCGGCGCCGGATGGTTCTTTCTTTCTCGGGGCCCTCTAGGGCACAGGGGAGCCTGGAGAAGCAACGGATGGAAGCGCGGGAGGGGGGGGGGGGGTGTCCCCTCCCGTTGCCTATAAGAACGGTCAAGCGGTGGAACTGCCGCTATGATCATTCTAATAGTGCACAGAATCGCCGGCATGAAAGAATGATGTCTGAATGATGCCTGTAGCTGCACCCATCATCCAGGACGTCATATGACGTCCACCCAGGATGGGAGATCCCCTCTGTGGACGTCATATGACTATGGCTGGGTAATGAAGTGGTTGAAGGATTTCATTATCCAGGCAGGAAGTGCTTAGAAAAAACACAGTAATGCCCAAAAATAGTGGCACCCCCGGCATTTCTGTTAGATACGTAGCACCTTCTACTTTAGGTAGGCGCTAGAGTGAGTTTTTTTTTTTGTAGGAAAGCTGCCAAAACAGGTAAATTTAGGCAGGCCTATGCTTCAGGGCTAGGCCCGTTTGTTTTGATCGGGGGGGGCAGGGAGTGGTTAGTGGATAACCACACATATGATGGATACGCCCACACATATAGTTGGATACGCCCACACATATAGTTGGATACGCCCACACATATAGTTGGATACGCCCACACATATAGTTGGATACGCCCACACATATAGTTGGATACGCCCACACATATAGCTGGATACGCCCTTGTCTATTGACGTCCTGCAGGATAAACGTGGTGGCGCGCAGCCCGGCGATCGGTGATGCGGGGTGCCAGTCTGACAGCCTGCATCTCCGATCTCAGTAAAGAGCCACATAATCAGCCGTGTCCAATCACAGCTGATCACGATGTAAACAGGAAGAGCCGTTGATCTGCCAGATGCGAGTAGAAGAGAGCCGGTCGGCGGCTCTCCCGACAGGGGGGATTGTTTATCAGCGCAGCCCCCCCCCCCCCCATGAATGCCCACACTGGACCGCCAGGGAAGCCGACAAGTCCACCAGACACCCCAAGCATGTGGATGGCCAGGTACATCCCACATGGCCATCCACATATGCAAAATGGTGCCAATCAGTGCCCACAAATGGGCACTGATTGGCACTATTGTGAAGGACCTTTAAATCTGTGATGCCCAGCAATGCCACCCATCAGTGCCCACCTATCAGTGCCACCATAAGTACCCATCAGTGCCCCCTATGAGTGTCCATCAGTGCCACATACCAGTGCCCATTAGTGCCGCCATATCAGTGCCCATCACTGAAGTAGAAATTTTACTTATTTACAAAAAAAAAACAAAAACAAACAAAAGAAAACCTTTTTTTTTTTTAATTTTTTTTGTCGTTTTAATTTTTTTGCGCAAAAAATAAAAACCGCAGAGGTGATCAAATACGACCAAAATAAAGTTCTATTTGTGGGAACAAAATGATAAAAAAATAAATAGTTTGGGTACAGTGTAGCACGACCGCGCAATTGTCATTCAAAGTGCGACAGTGCTGAAATCTGAAAAGTGGCCTGGGCAATGCGATTAATTTTAGCTTGCAAAAAAAAAAAAAAAAATTGTTTACAATTTTGGAGGTGCCGATGATTTTTGTCCAGTCCATGTTTGGAGTTTTGCGTGGAATGCGTCAGATTTGGCTTTTTGTTTCTCCACTTTTTTTTTTTTTTGCGCGCGTCATGCCCAGGGTTTTTTTGCTGGGCACAAGAGCGTACATGTACATCCCCTTTAAGAGCCCAGCCGCGGGGCGCGCTCGCGACCCGGTCCTAAGCTCTGTGACGGTCCCAGCGGGAGCCGCGGACCCGATCGCCGCCGGTGTTCCTCGATCGGGTCACAGAGAGGAAAAACGGGGAGAGGCAAGTGTAAAGAAAGCTCTCCCTCTGCTTCCTAGCGAGATCGACACTGATCGTCTGTTCCGTGTCATAGGGAACGACGATCAGTGATGTCACATGCTAAGCCACGCCCCCCACAGTAAGAAACACGAATCAGGGCACACTTAAACCCTACAGGTTAACCCCTTCACTGCCAGTGGCACTTTCACAGCAATCAGTGCATTTTTTTTTTTATAGCACGGTTCGTTGTATAAATGTGAATGGTCCGAAAATAGTGTCAAAAGTGTCCACCGTAAAAGAAAATAAAAAATAATAATATAATAATAAAAATGCCATAAAACTATCCTCCATTTTGTAAACGCTATAACTTTTGCGCAAACCAATCAATAAACGCTTATTGCGATTTTATTTTACCAAAAGTATGTAGAAGAATACGTATCGGCCTAAACTGAGGGAAAAAAAAACGTTTTTATATTTTTTTTGGGGGGGATATTTATTATTGCAAAAAGTTAAAAATATTACATTTTTTTCAAAACTGTCGCTCTATTTTTTATTTTATAGCGCAAACAAAATAAAAACCGCAGAGGTGATCAAATACCACCAAAAGAAATCTCTATTCGTGGGGAAAAAAAAAAAAAAAAAAAGGACGTCGATTTTGTTTGGGTGCCACGTCGCACGACCGCGCGATTGTCAGTTAAAGCGACGCAGCGACGAATCTCAAAAAGTGCCCCGGTCCTTTAAGCGGTTAATAGAAGTCAATGCAGGCCGCTCCCAAGTAGCACGGGAACCTTTTACCGACTTGAGTCGCTCCTATTAGAGCTGTTCCGTTGTACCGAATGGAGCGCAACTTTTCAGGCCGACCGATCACCCCCGTGCGTGCGAACCGCCACTAAACCTCCTTGTTGCCGCCTACATCAGCCTATCAGATTCTCCCTTTCATCTGTTCAGATCACACCAGGAAACACGAGAAGCACAGCGATTGGTTGCTGCAAGCAACACTTAAGGCCGAGTGCAGCGACCTGCGATAATCCGCAAATATTCAAAGCAGGAAGACTGCCAAGGAACAGAACACACCTATGTGCCCCGCCCCCATCACTGTGCTGCAGGGCAATGAGGGGGGAAAAGGAGAGTGTGCTTTTACATATACAGTAAAACCTTGGTTTGAGAGTAACTTGGTTTGAGAGCGTTTTTTTTTTTTTTTTGCAAGACAAGCAAAATGTTTTAATAGATTTTGCATGCGCCGTAGACATCGGGCGCAGCATCATGCCGTTAGTGGCGGCTCCCGCGCGCTGCTCCAACAAGTCACAGCGCCGGAAGTCACTCCCGGGTATCATGGCGGCAGCTTCGATCTCAGGCAAGCAATTCATAATGAGCTAGTATGCTATGCATATTAGCTCATTATGAAATACTTACCTCTGAACTAGGAAAGTAGAACTTACCTGGTCCAGGCCGAGCGAGATGTCATCTTGACTCGGCGTGTCTTCCGGGTATCGCCGCTCCAGCGCTGTGATTGGCTGGAGCGGCGATGACATCACTCCCGCGCGTGCGATTTCAAATCGGCAAGGCTGACGGTCCTTTCGCCGTGGATTCCCCCCAGCGCATGCGCCGCTGCAAACAGCGGCGCATTGCGAGGGGGAATATCTCCTAAACCGTGCAGGTTTAGGAGATATTCTTTATACCTACAGGTAAGCCTAAGGGCCCTTTCACACTGGTGCGTTTTCGCGGTAAAAATAGCGCTATTAAAACGCCCCTCTCCATTGAAATGAATTAAAAATGCGGTGTTTTGCCGCGATTTTTAATTCATTTCAATGGAGAGGGGCATTGGGGGAGTTTTAATATCGCTATTTTTACCGCAAAAACGCACCAGTGTGAAAGGGCCCTTATTATAGGCGTTATTAGGGCCCTTTCACACTGGTGCGTTTTTCCTGCGTTTTCGCGGTAAAAATAGCGCTTTTAAAAACGCCCCCTCCATTGAAATTAATTAAAAACACGATAAAAACGCGGCAAAATCTTGGTGTTTTTTCCACGATTAAAATCGCGGCAAAACACCGCGATTTTACAGAGTTTTTTTTATTCTATTTAATGGAGAGGGGCATGGGGAGCGTTTTAATAGCGCTATTTTTCCCGCAAAAACGCACCAGTGTGAAAGGGCCCTTATTATAGGCCTTATTATGGCCCTTTCACACTGGTGCGTTTTTCCCCGCGTTTTCGCAGTAAAAATAGCGCTTTAAAACACCCCCCATTGAAATTAATTAAAAACGCAGTAAAAACGCGGTGTTTTGCCCCCCATCATTGATATTAATTAAAAACGCGGTAAAATCGCAGCAAAATCTTGGTGTTTTTTCCGCGATTGCCGTGGATTCCCCCCTGCGCATGCGCCGCTGCAAACAGCGGCGCATTGCGAGGGGGAATATCTCCTAAACCGCGTTTTCGCGGTAAAAATATCGCTATTAAAAACGCCCCCAACGCCCCTCTCCATTGAAATGAATTAAAAATGCGGTGTTTTGCCGCGATTTTTAATTAATTTCAATGGAGAGGGGCATTGGGGGCGTTTTAATAGCGCTATTTTTACCGCAAAAACGCACCAGTGTGAAAGGGCCCTTATTATAGGCGTTAGGGCCCTTTCACACTGGTGCGTTTTTCCCGCGTTTTTGCGGTAAAAATAGCGCTTTTAAAAACGCCCCCCTCCATTGAAATGAATTAAAAACACGATAAAAAATAGCGCTTTTAAAACGCCCCACATTGAAATTAATTATAAATGCGGTAAAAACGCGGTGTTTTGCCCCCCATGCCCCCCTCCATTGATATTAATTAAAAACGCGGTAAAATCGCAGCAAAATCTTTGTGTTTTTTCCGCGATTAAAATCGCGGCAAAACACAGCGATTTTATCACGTTTTTTAACCACTTGCTTACTGGGCACTTATACCCCCCTCCTGCCCAGGTGATATTTCAGCTTCCGGCACTGCGTCGCTTTCACTTACAATTGCGCAGTCGTGCGACGTGGCTCCCAAACAAAATGGACGTTTTTTTTTCCCCACAAATAGAGCTTTTTTTTGGTGGTATTTGATCACCTCTGCGGTTTTTATTTTTTGCGCTATAAACAAAGAAGAGCGACAATTTTGAAAAAAATACAATATCTTTTACTTGTTGCTATAATAAATATCCCAATTAAAAAAAAAAAACTTTTTTTTTTCTCAGTTTAGGGCGATGCGTATTCTTCTACATATTTTTGGTAAAAAAAAAAAATAAAAAAAAAAAATCGCAATAAGCGTCTGGTTTGCGCTAAATTTATAGTGCCTACAAAATAGGGGACAGAATTATTATTTTTTATTATTTTTTTTTTACTAGAAATGGCGGCGATCTGCGATTTTTATTGGGACTGCGACGTTATGGCGGACACATCGGACACTTTTGACACATTTTTGGCGTCATTCACATTTATACTGCGATCGGTGCTATAAAAATGCACTAATTACTGTATAAATGTGACTGGCATTGAAGGGGTTAACACTAGGGGGTGAGGAAGGGGTTAAATGTATTCCCTGCATTGTGTTCTAACTGTGGGGGGAGGGGACCGATCTGTGTCCCTATGTACAAGAGACACAGATCCGTCTCCTGCTCTCCAGAGACAGGACGCTGTCTCTGTGTAAAACGGCAATGAGAGATGATCTATGAGATCATCTCTCATTCGCCGCACTCTGATTGGCCGTTCGCGGCGATCTGTGATTGGCTGTGTCCGAGGGACAAGGGCAACACAGTGTTTCCCCGCAGCGCGCTCTGGAGCGCGCGCCGGGAAGCAGCTAGTGACAAGCCGTCAATTGACGGCTTGTTGGCAATTTAGATCTGCGCTAGAGCCGTCATTCGGCTTTAGCGCCGATCTCAAGTAGTTAATTCATTTCAATGGAGAGGGGCATGGGGAGCGTTTTAATAGCGCTATTTTTTCCGTGAAAACGCTGTAAAAACGTGGCAAAAACGCCCCAGTGTATAAGGGCCCTAATAGGCTTACCTGTAGGTAAAAGTGAAAAAGTGGAGTTTACAACCACCTTTAATTTTTTTTTTGGACGAGAGGGTTTACTTCCTCTTTAACCACTACCTGCCGGTGTGTTGCCATATTCAGCTCCCTATCGTACAATGCTCCGGAAGTCACGTGGCGACCAACTGCGCATGGGCGATGCATTCCAAACGCAATTGCGATGCGTTGCAATGGATTCACGACAGTACACACCAGCGAACCCGGCATTCAGGGCGACGTGGACTTAGAGGAAAGTGGCCTCCTGACTTTTTTTTTTTTTTTTAAGATCCTCCAATCCACAGGGATGTTAAGGAATGAGCCGACCAAGATTTCACTGGTGTGCACTGTCGTAAATCCATTGGAACGCATCGCGCATGCGCAGTTGGCCGCCACGTGACTTCCGGAGTATTGTACGATAGGGAGCCGAATATGACAATCACCGGCCGTACATCTTTGTATGGCCGCAGTGTGGATGACAATTACCGGGAGGCCTCCAGCCATGGGGGGGGGGGGGCGCACGCCCCCCGCATCACCGAGATGCCGATTTGCGTGCCTGGTGGCGGCGATGTCCGTCAGGCACCCGCCATCGGCGGTTACAGAGACAAGGACGTGGATCTAGGTGTGTAAACAGAGATCCACGTCTTGTCAGGGAGAGAGGAGACCGATCTGTGTCCCTTGTACAGATCGGTCACCTCCCCCAGTCAGTCCCCACACAGTTAGAAACACTATGCAGGGTACACATTTAACCCCTTCCTCACCCCCTAGTGTTAACCCCTTCAATGCCAGTCACATTTATACAGTCATTAGTGCATATTTATAGCTCTGATCGCTGTATAAATGTGAATGGTGCCAAGTGTCCGGCGTAATGTCGCAGCCCCAATAAAAAAAATAAAAATAAATCGCAGATCGCCACCATTTCTAGTAAAAAAAAAAAGATAAAAAAAAAATAATAATTCTGTCCCCTATTTTGTAGGCGCTATAAGTTTTGCGCAAACCAGTCGCCTATTGCGATTTTTTATTTTTTTAACAAAAATATGTAGAATACGTATCGGCCTAAAGTGAGGAAATTTTTTTTTTTTTTTTTTTTTTTAAATTGGCCTATTATAGCAACAAGTAAAAAAATAGATTTTTTTTTTTTTTAAATTGTCGCTCTATTTTTGTTTATAGCGCAAAAAATAAAAAATAAACGGCAGAGGCGATCAAATACCACCAAAATAAATCTCTATTTGTGGGGAAAAAAGGGACGCACGACCGCGCAATTGTCAGTTAGAGCGACGCAGTGCCGGAAGCTGAAATTTGACCTGGGCAGGAGGGGGGGGTATATAAGCAAGTGGTTAAAGGATCGGGTCACGAATATATACGTCGGCAGAATGTCATGGACAGGCAAATCGACGTAAAATATACGTCGGTTTAAATTTGGCGCTGTGTGGGTGCGTGCGCGGGGAGCTGCCTACGTAAACATAGTGAGTCAGGTTGAAAAAAAAAAAAAAAGAAAAAAAAAGGACAAGACCACCCAGTTCAAAAAAAAAAAAAAAAAATATTATTATTATTAATAATAATAATAAAAAAAAAAAAACACACACACACAGTACAATCCCATACACCCAACTCCCTGTTCTGCCTAGTGACAGGACAGCGATTGTCTGCTCTCCCTCTCAATCGGGAGCAGTGATCAGTGACGTGGCACTGGTAAGCCCCGCCCCCTAACAGTTAGAATCACTCCCTAAGACACACTTAACCCCCTTCCTCGCTCCCTAGTAGCTAACCCCTACCCTGCCACTCACGTTTACACAGCAATCAGTGCATTTTTATAGCACCGATCGCTGTATAAATGTCAATGATCCCAAAATAGTGTCAAAAATTGACCCATTACTAGTAAAAAAAATATATATTTTTTTTATATATAAAAATGCCATAAACCTTTTGTAGACGCTATAACTTTTGCACAAACCAATCAATTGTTTTACCAAAAATATGAAGACTACGTATTGTCCTAAACTGAAGAAAAAAAATGTTTATACATTTTTGGGGAATATATAAAAAAATTTTGCTTTTTCCCCCCCAATATTGTCGCTTCTTTGTTTATAGCTAAAAAAAAAAAAAAAAACAAAAAAAAAAAAAAAACCACACACACAACACACACAGGTGATCAAATACCACCAAAAGAAAGCTCTATTTGTGAAAAAAAAAAAAAAAAGGACGCCAATTTTGCTTGGGTACAACGTCGCACGACTGCGCAATTGTCAGTTAAAGCGACGCAGTGCCGAATCGCAAAAAGTGGCCCGGTCATTTGGCAGGCAAAAGTCAAAAATGTGTCAAAATTGTCCGAAGTGTCCGCCATAATGTCGCAGTCACGAAAAAATAAAAAATAAAAATAAAAAGGCTGATCGCCGCCATTAGGGGATAGTTTTATTGCATTTTAATTTTTTTTACTACTAATTTTGTAGACGCTATAAATTTTGCGCAAACCAACCGATAAATGCTTATTGCGACTTTTTTTTTTACCAAAAATAGGTAGAAGAAGAAGAATACGTATCGGTCTAAACAGAGGAAAACTTGTTTTTATGTATTTTTGGGGGATATTTATTATAGCAAAAAAAACCAAAATATTGCTTCCCCCCCCCCCCCCCAAAATTGTCGCTCTATTTTTGTTTATAGCGCAAAAAATAAAAACCGCAGAGGTGATCAAATACCACCGAAAGAAAGTTCTATTTGTGGGGAAAAATGGACGCCAATTTTGTTTGGGAGCCACGTCGCACGACCGCGCAATTGTCCGTTAAAGCGTCGCAGTGCCGAATCGCAAAACCTGGCCCGGGTCCTTTAGCTGCCTAAAGGTCCGGGTCTTGAGTGGTTAACCCCTTCTACTCCGCCCAAGTCGTTTTAAGCAGCACTTTCAGAATGACTTCAGCAATTGCTAAAAAAACTCATCATCTTTGCTCCCTCTGTTCGGCGATAACGGCACATAATGGAGGTTTTAGAACAGGTATCCTCAAACGACGGCCCTCCAGCAGTTGTGGGACTACACATCCCACGAGGCATTGCAAAACTTGACATTCACAGACATGACTAGGCATGATGGGAATTGTAGTTCCTGAACAACTGGAGGACCGTAGGTTTGAAGACCCACGTTTTAGAACAATGAACTCGTAGACCCGATGAGCCAGCAATGGATTGTGCGTCACGTGACCGCACATCGCTCGCCCACACACACCCATCAGCTTATGACAAAACACAAATCAATCCTTGTATATCATTACACTTAAAAGCATTTATTTCTCAAACACAGTAAATTGAACATAAACAAAATAATGCAATACTTTAAAAAGGTGCTCTCTCTCTCGCTCTCTCTCCATAGAGGGTGCAGTGTTCTCTCAGAGAAGTCCAATTATAGAGCTACATTCATCTAGTGCCGGAATAACCCGTCCTGGGAGTCGGACATTCTCTCCAAGGCCGCTGAGCTAATAAATACTTCAATTACAAGCCACACATTTCTTTGTTCATCAGAGCCGTTGTTGGATAACCCTTTGGCAATCAGCTAAAGAATCCACTTTGGCAGATTTAGGCACTGTTGCCGATGGGGTACAGACACCTCAGATGCAGGAGACAAAATTTTACCCAAATTTTGGCAAATTGGAACAGGATCCAAAAGATTTGTAGACCAACCCAGGGGAGGAATGCAAAGGGTTGATCCAACCCGATGACGTGGGTGGTAGATTTAGGCACCGATCCCGATGGCTATGGGGTACAGACACGTCAAAGATACAGGAGAAAAATTTTACCAAAATTTTGCAAACTAACAGGATCCAAACGATTGGTAGGCCAACCCAGGGGAGGAATGCAAAGGGTTGATCCAACCCGATGACGTGGGTGGTAGATTTAGGCACCGATCCCGATGGCTATGGGGTACAGACACGTCAAAGATACAGGAGCAAAATTTTACCCAAATTTTTGCAAATTGGAACAGGATCCAAACGATTGGTAGGCCAACCCAGGGGAGGAATGCAAAGGGTTGATCCAACCTGCTGACACGGGTGGTAGATTTAGGCACTGAGCCGATGGTTATGGGGTAAAGACATCTCATAGATACAATTTACAAAAATGTGGGTAAAATGTTCTCCTGTAACAGAATCCAACATTGGAGTTGTTGGTCAACCCAGGGGAGGAATGCAAAGGGTTAATACAATCTGCTGACATGAGTGGTAGATTTAGGCACCGATCCCCATGGCTATGGGGTACAGACACCTTATAGATACAGGAGCAAATTTTACCCAAATTTTTTTTGCAATTTGTAACAGGATCCAAAATTGGCCCAAGTCCACCCAGGGGAGGAATGCAAAGGGTTAATCCAACCTGCTGAAATGGGTGGTAGATTTAGGCACCGAACCCGATGGTTATGGGGTACAGACACCTTAGGTACAATTTGCAAACATTTGGGTAAAATGTTCTCCTGTAACAGAATCCAACATTGGCATTGTGGGTCAACCCAGGGGAGGAATGCAAAGGGTTGATACAATCTGCTGACATGGGTGGTAGATTTAGGCACCGATCCCGATGGCTATGGGGTACAGACACCTTATAGATACAGTAGCAAATTTTACCCATTTTTTCTGCAAATTGTAACAGGATCCAAAATTGGAGTTGTAGGCCAGGGATATGCAATTAGCGGACCTCCAGCTGTTCCAGAACTACAAGTCCCATGAGGCATTGCAAGACTGACAACCACAGGCAGCGGCATGATGGGACTTGTAGTTTTACAACAGCTAGAGGTCTACTAATTGCATATCCCTGTTGTAAGCAAGCCCAGGGGAGGAATGCAAAGGGTTGATCCAACCTGCTGACATGGGTGGTAGATTTAGGCACCGATCCCGATGGCTATGGGGTACAGACACGTGATAGATACAGGAGAAAAATGTTACCCACATTTTTTGCAAATCGTAACAGGAACCAAATGATTCGTAGGCCAACCCAGGGGAGGAATGCAAAGGGTTGATCCAACCGTTTGACACGGGTGGTAGATTTAGGCACCGACCCCCGATGGTTATGGTTACAGACACCTCATAGATACAATTTGCAAAAATTTGGGTAAAAATGTTCTCCTGTAACAATCCAACATTGGAGTTGTAGGTCAACCCAGGGGAGGAATGCAAAGAGTTGACCCAATCTGCAAAGTGTCATTTCATAGCTCTGTCCCATTTTCTGAAAGCTCAGACAAGCCGTATACATTTCTTAAGTTAGTTTTGCAATTGCCCCCGGAGCTCAGCTTTACCAAACAGATAAGAATAAGGCAGTGATGGTGATACACCACACTGAAGCCAAACTCCAGCTCACACTTTATATTCAGTCACAGCAAAACATTTTTCTTTATCTTTTGAGATGAATGCTTTTACATCAATAAATAAAAAAAACTGATCATTGTAAGCACCCCATGTCAGTAGTAAACGGTTTGCCTCATCCCTGTAAACCAGGGGGTCTCAAACTTGCGCCCCCCCCCTCCAGCTGTTGCGGAAAAACTACAAGTCCCATCGTTGCCTCTGCCTGTGGGAGGAGTCCCGCTTGGAACTTTCAGCCTTGCAGTGCCTCATGGGACTTGTAGTTTCACAACAGCTAGAGCGCCGCCGGTTTGAGACCCCCTGCTGTAAACTGATAAATTCAGCTGGAGAGCTTGTGCGTTTCAAAAACCAGACGTGCTGGCTGGATCACCAAAAGGAAGAACGAACGAACATTTATAAAATTATCGTATATACTCGAGTATAAGCCGAGGCACCTATACCACAAAAAAAAAAAAAAAAAAGTGACCACCTGCACGCCTCACTGTGACCACTACTAGACTATGACCACTACTAGACTGACCACGTGCATGCCTCACTGTGACCACGACTAGAGTGTGACCACGACTAGAGTGTGACCACTACTAGAGTGTGACCACTACTAGAGTGTGACCACTACTAGAGTGTGACCACTACTAGAGTGTGACCACTACTAGACTGTGACCACTACTAGACTGTGACCACTACTAGACTGTGACCACTACTAGACTGTGACCACTACTAGAGTGTGACCACTACTAGAGTGTGACCACTACTAGACTGTGACCACTACTAGACTGTGACCACTACTAGACTGTGACCACTACTAGACTGTGACCACTACTAGACTGTGACCACTACTAGACTGTGACCACTACTAGACTGTGACCACTACTAGACTGTGACCACTACTAGACTGTGACCACTACTAGACTGTGACCACTACTAGACTGTGACCATGTGCATGCCTCACTGTGACCACGACTAGACTGACCTTTAACATGGGAGTCTATAATAGGGGTGCCCGATTTGAAAAAAAAAAAAAAAAAACACAGTGCTTCCCGGCCGTAGGTCCCCCGGACAACAAACCTTGCACACTTGTAGAGGAGAAATGCAGCTACATGTGTGCCAAGTTCCGGGCCCAGGGGACCTACGACCGGCCGGTACCGGGTCCCCAAAGTCACCAGAGTAATTACTGTTTAACATGGGAGACTATGTAAGGGGTGTCCAGTTTTGAAAAGTCGGTGCTCCCCGGCCGTAGGTCCCCCGGACAACAAACCTTACACACTTGTAGAGGAGAAATGGGGCTACATGTGTGCCAAGTTCCGGGCCCAGGGGACCTACGACCGGCTGGTACCGGGTCCCCAAAGTTCAAGAGATCAGGCACAAAAAAGGTGACTCGAATATGAGCCGAGGGGGGGGGGGGGGGGGCAGCACAAAAAAAAAATTGCTGGAAAACTCGGCTTATACTCGAGTATATATTTTATTTTAGTGTGTATGGGGGAGGGGGCTCCAAGGCCGTTTCCCACATGGCGATTCAGCCAGCAAGTCAGTTTTTTTTTTTTTAAAACCACAAGCTCTCCGGCAGGATGTATCAGTTTACAGGGATGCGATAAACCATTTACCACTGACAGGGGAGCTCACAAAGGATACATTGTATCTCGGGTCCGATCCTTCTGCATGGATTGATGGCTTCTATGACACAAATACAAATCCTCCGACATTTCAGTCACACCTCCGCTACATTCTGATTGGTGATCAGCCCCCCCTCCCCCTCCCAACACCGATGCCGACTGACCTGTGCAAGAAAGATATACATCTTTTCAGCTTGCCATCCGGCTCCCCTTTGTCAGCAAGTGGCAGCTGCAGGGGAGACAAGAGCTGCTCCGGTCACATGATCCCCTTTGTCAGCCAGCTGCATGGGAGAGAACCACAAGAGTCACATGATCCCCTTTGTCAGCCAGCGACAGGAGAGGAGAGCTGCTCCGGTCACATGATCCCCTTTGGCGGCTGCAGGGGAAAGACGAGCTGCTCCAATCACATGATCCCCTTTGGCGGCTGCAGGGGAGCGAGGAGCCACTGCGGACACATGATCCCCTTTGTCAGCCAGCGGCAGGGGAGGAGAGACGCTACAGTCACATGATCCCCTTTGGCGGCTGCAGGGGAGAGAAGAACCACTGCGGTCACGCGTCCCCTTTCTCGGCCAGCTCCAGGGAGTGCCAACCCCTATGGGTGATGTCAAGCACCCCTGATTCTGCTTGAAAAAAAGTAGATCATGTGACCAGAGCGGCTCTTCTCTTCCCTGGAGCAGCTCTCCTCTCCCCTGCAGCTGCAAAAAAAAAAAGAGGGGTTAAGGGAAAGGAGCGGCTCTTCTCTGCAGCCACCAAAGAGGATCAGGTGACTGGAGCAGCTCTCCACTGCAGCTGCTTGAAAAAGGGGGGGGGGGGATCATGCGACAAGAGCGACTCTTCTCTGCAGCCACCAAAGAGGATCACGTGACCGGAGCAGCTCTCCTCTCCTCTCCAGATGCTTAAAAAAGGGAGGGGGGGGGGAATCATGCGACAACAGCGACTCTTCTCTGCAGCCACCAAAGAGGATCATGCGACTGGAGCAGTTATCTCCCCTGTAGCTGCCAGACAAAAAGGGATCATGTGACTGGAGCAGCACTCCTCTCCCCTGCAGCTGCTAGACAAAAGGGATCATGTGACTGGAGCAGCACTCCTCTCCCCTGCAGCTGCTATACAAAAAGGTGATCATGTGATCAATGTGGGCCGAGAACAGGCAAGTATACACTTTCTTGTCACAGATGAGCCGGCATAGGTATTAGAAAGGGGGGGGGGTGCGTTTTAGGAAGTCCCATCACCCCTCCGCCTTTGGGAGTCATGCTGGTAACGGTCAGCCTTGCAATGCCTCATGGGACTTGTAGTTCCACAACAGCTGGAGGGCCGCAGGTTGAGCGCCCATTGGATGGGTTGAGGCTGGAAATTACTTTAAGTCACGGCCTATTGGTAGAACTAGAAGTAGGTTTGCGATTTTTTTTTATATATATTTTATAGCGCCCAGTCTGGTGCAGCTCTGTCAAAGCTCAACTGAAGAAGCCGATTGGCTCCCATGCACAGCTGCCCCAGATTTTCCACGCTCCGGTTTTAAGCTCCATTCACACTTGTGCGACTCGTCACGCGACTTTTGGACACATACAGGGGGGGTGGGCGATTTACTAAACCTGGTGCGGCTTTGCCTAGAAACCAATCAGCTTCTGATCTCAGCTTCGACAATAAAACCTGGAAGCGGATTGGTTCCTACGCAGATCTGAACTCTCCAGTTTTAGTAAATAGAGCCCATAAAGTCGCAGCCTTTGTATTTCAATAGTGGCCATTCAAATCTATGCAACTTGAAAGTCGCTGTGACCTTTAAAAAGGTTCCAGCGCTACTTTGATGCGACTTGAGACATGGGGGGGGGGGATTTTCCATGAGCCAATCAGCTTCTTCAGTTTTAGCAACAATACCTGGAAGCCGATTGGTTTCTATGCAGATATACACCAGGGGCGACCCTCCAGCTGTTGCTGAACTACAAGTCCCGTCATGCCTCTGCTTGTGGGAGTCGTGCTTGTTACTGTCAGGCCTTGCAATGCCTCATGGGACTTGTAGTTCTGCAGCAGCTGGAGGGCCGCCAGTTTGAGACCCCCTGCTCTACACTTTTGCAGCCCATAAAGTCGCAGCCCATGTATTTCAATGGAAGCCGTTCAAATCTATGCAACTTAAAAGTCGCTGCGACTTGTAAAAAAAAGGTTCTTGCGCTACTTTGATGCGACTTGAGAGACTGCAATGCAAACACACAAGGGTAGTGCACTATTTTGATGCGACTTGACAGACTGCAATGCAAACTCTCAACAGGGTACCTTTGCACTGCAGTCTGCGTTTCTCAAGTGGCATCAAAGTGACGAAGGTACCCCTGTTGCGAGTCTGAATTGCAGGTCTGTCAAGTCGCATCAAAATAGTGCAGGACCCTTAAGAGTTTGCGTTGCAGTCTGTGTCTCTCAAGTGGTATCAAAGTCACGAAAGTTCCCTGTCGAGAGTGACTTGCAATCTGTCAAGTCGCATCAAAATACAGCAGGACCCTTGTGAGAGTTTGCATTGCGGTCTGCGTCTCTCGTGGCATCAAATTCTTACAAGGGCTTTGTGCTACTTTAATGCTGCCTGTGCCCCTCAAGTTGCAATGCAAACTCTCGCAAGTGTCCTGCACTATTTTGATGCGACTTGACTGACCTGCAATACAAACTCTCGACAGGGTACCTTCGCTACTTTGCATTGCAGTCTGTGTCTCAAGTCGCATCAAACTCTGGCAAGGGTCCTGCACCATTTTGATGCGACTTGGCAGACTGCAATGCAAAGTAACGAAGGTTACCCGTCGCGAGTTTGAATCGCAATCTGTCGAGTCGCATCAAAATGGTGCAGGACCCTTGCCAGAGTTTGCATTGCGGGCTCTCTCAAGTCGCATCAAAAAGGAATCTTTCACAAGTCACTGCAAAAACTTGTACAAGGGTTCTGCGATACTTTAAATGTAACTTGAGAGACAGACTGCAATGCAAAGTAGCGAAGGTACCCCTGTTTGCAAGTCCGAATTGCAGGCTGTCAAGTCGCATCACAATAGTGCAGGACCCTTGTTAAAGTTTTGCATTGCAGGCTTTCTCAAGTCGCATCAAGTAGCACAGAAAGCTTTTACAAGTCACTGCAAACTCTTTAAATGCAACTTGAGGGGCACAACTTGCAAACCTCAAAAAAAAAAAAAAAAAAAAGTGTCTGCTATTTTGATGCAACTTGAAAGACATTGGAGGGAGATTTTCTAAAACTAGAGAGTGCGGAGTAGGGTGCAGCTGTGCACGGGAGCCAATCAGCTTCTGACCACGTTAGCCATTCAAATCCATGCAACTTGAAAAAGGTTCCTGCGCTACTTTGATGCGACTTGAGAGAGCCTTCAATGCAAACTCACAAGGGGTCCTGCGGTATTTTGATGCGACTTGACAGATCGCAATGCAAACACACAAGGGGTCCTGCGGTATTTTGATGCGACTTGACAGATTGCAATGCAAGCTCACGACAGGGTGCCTTCACTACTTTTGCATTGCAGTCTGTCAAGTCGCATCACAATAGTGCAGGACCCTTGTGAGTTTGCATCGCAGGCTCTCTCAAGTCGCATTGAACTCGTACAAGAGTTCTGCACTACTTTAATGCAGCTTGAGGGGCACAGGCTGCAATGTAAACTCTCACACGGGTCCCTCACTATTTTGATGCGACTTGAGCGACTGCAATTCAAACTCACTTCAGGGTACCTTCGCTACTCTTGCATTGCAGCCTGTGCCCCTCAAGTTGCATTAAAGTAGCAACTTGTGAGTTTTAACTGCAGGTCTGTCAAGTCGCATCAATATAGCACAGGACCCCTGTGAGCGTTTGCATTGCAGTCTGTCTCTCAAACTCTTACAAGGGCTCTGTGCCACTTTAATGCGGCCGGTGCCCCTCAAGTTGCAATGAAAACTCACAAGGGTCCTGCACCGTTTTGATGCGACTTGACAGACCTGCAATTCAAACTCAAGACAGGGTACCCTTCACTACTTTGATGCCACATGAGAGATACACACCGACTGCAATGCAAAGAAGCCTTGTGGTGAGTTTGCATTGCAGGCTCTCAAGTCGCATCAAAGCAACGCAGGAAACTTTTACAAGTCACTGCAAAAACTCTTACAAGAGTTCCGTGCGACTTGAGAGATGGGGGGGGGGGGGGGGGTGCAGTCTAAAACTAGAATGCTATGGTGCAGCTGTGGATTGGTTTCTTTGCAGATCTGCACTCCCTAGTTTTAGTAAATTGAAGCTGTTAAAACTTGAAAGCCGCATTGACTTTTAAAAAAGGTTCCTGCGCTACTTCGATGCAACTTGAGAGAACCTGCAATGCAAACTCACAAAAGTCCCGCAGCATTTTGATGCGACTTGACAGACTGTCATTCAAATTCTTAACAAAAGCAGCAAAGATACCCTGTTGCGAGTCTGAATCGCAATCTGTCAAGTCGCATCAGAATAGTGCAGGACCCTTGTGAGCGTTTGCATTGCGGTCTGCATTGCATTGCGCTCTCAAAGCCGCATCAAACTCTTACAAGGGTTCTGTGCTACTTTAATGCAACTTGACGGGCACAGGCTGCAATGCAAACTCACACAAGGGTCCTGCGCTACTTTGATGCGACTTGAGAGACAGACTGCAACGCAAAGCAGCAAAGGTACCCTGTCGTGAGTTTGTATTGCAGGCTCTCAAGTCGCATCAAAGTACAAGTTACTACAAACTCTTACAAGGGTCCTGCGCTACTTTGATGCGACTTGACTGCAATTCAAACTCTCAACAGAAAACCTTCGCTACTTTGGATGCCACTTAAGACACAGGCTGCAATGCAAACTCTCAAAAAGGTTCCTGCGCTACTTTGATGCGACTTGAGAGACATAGAAGGGAGATTTTCTAAAAACTAGAGTGCAGAGTAGGGTGCCGCTGTGCACGGGAGCCAATCAGCTTCTGATCTTAATTTGATCAATGACGCTTCAACAATAAAATCTGGAAGCCGATTGGTTTCTATGCAGACCTGCACTCTCCAGTTTTAGTAAATTGAACCCATAAAGTCACAGCATATGGAAGCCATTCAAATCTATGCAACTTGAAAGTCGCAGTGACTTAAAAAAAAAGTTCCTGCACTACTTTGAGAGACACAGACTGCAATGCAAACTCACAAGGGTCCTGCGGTTTTTTGATGCGACTTGACAGACTGCCATTCAAACTCTCAACAGGGTATCTTTGCTGCAATGCAAAAGTAGCGAATATACCCCGTTGTGAGTCTGAATTGCAATCTGTCAAGTCGCATCAAAAAGGTCGCAGGACCCTTGAGAGCGTTTGCACTGCAGTCTGTGTCTCTCAAACTCTTACAAGGGCTCTGTGCCACTTTAATGCGGCCTGTGCCCCTCAAGTTGCAATGCAAACTCTCGCAAGGGTCCTGCACCGTTTTGATGCGACTTGACAGACCTGCAATTCAAACTCATGACAGGGTACCTTCGCTACTTTGATGCCACTTGAGAGATACACACCGACTGCAATGCAAAGAAGCGAAGGTACCCTGTCATAAGTTTGCATTGCAGGCTCTCAAGTCGCATCAAAGCAACGCAGGAAAACTTTTACAAGTCACTGCAAACTCTTACAAGGTTCCTGCGCTACTTTGATGCGACTTGAAAGATTTTCTAAAACTAGAGAGTGCAGAGTAGGGTGCCGCTGTGCACGGGAGCCAATCAGCTTCTGATCTCAGCTTGTTCAATGAAGCTTCAATAAAACCTGGAAGCGGATTGGTCTCTTTGCAGATTTGCACTCTCCAGTTTTTGTAACCCATAAAGTCACAGCACATGTATTTTAATGGAAGCAACTTGAAAGTCGCAGTGACATTTAAAAAGGTTCCTGCACTACTTTGACGAGACTTGAGAGCCCGCAATGCAAACTCTCACAAGTGTCCTGCACTATTTTGATGCGACTTGACAGACTGCAATTCAAAACTTGCAAACGTGGGTACCTTCGCTACTTTGTATTGCAGTCTGTGTGTCTCAAGTGGCATCAAACTCGTCTGTGCTACTTTAATGCAACTTGAGGGACACAGGCTGCAAAGAAGCAAAAAGGTACCCTGTCGAGAGTTTGAATTGCAGGTCTGTCAAGTCGCATTAAATTAGTGCAGGACCCTTGAGAGTTTGCATTGCAGCCTGTGCCCCTCAAGTTGCATTAAAGCAGCACGGAACCCTTGTGAGAGTTTGATGCCACTTGAGTCACAGACTGCAATGCAAAGTAGCAAAAGGTACCCCTGTTTGCAAGTCTGAATTGCAGTCTGTCAAGTCGCATCAAATTAGCGCAGGACCGCTTGTGAGAGTTTGAATTGCAGGCTTTCTCAAGTCGCATCAAAGCGGCGCAGGAAACTGCAAACTCGTACAAGGGTTCTTTAAATGCAACTTGAGGGGCACAGGCTGCAATGCAAACTCTCAAAAAAGGTTCCTGCGCCACTTTGATGCGACTCGAGAGATGTAGGAGATTTTCTAAAAACTAGAGGCTGCAGAGTAGGGTGCCGCTGTGCACGGGAGCCAATCAGCTTCTGATCTCAGCTTGTTGATGAGACTTGACAGACTGCAATTTAAACGCTCAGAGTACCTTCGCTACGTTGGAAGCCACTTAAAAGACACAGACTGCAATGCAAAATCTCGTAAAGGTTCCTGCCCTACTTTGATGCGACTTGAGAGACATAGGAGGGAGATTTTCTAAAAACTAGAGAGTAGGGTGCCGCTGTGCACGGGAGCCAATCAGCTTCTGATCGCAGCTTGTTCAATGAAGCTTCAACAACAAAACCTGGAAGTGGATTGGTCTCTCTGCAGATCTGCACTCCCCAGTTTTTGTAAATTGAGCCCATAAAGTCACAGCCCATGTATTTCAATGGAACCCGTTCAAGTCTATGCAACTTGAAAGTCGCTGCGACTTGTAAAAAGGTTCCTGCGCTACTTTGATGCCTATTAAAAAAAACAGATACAAAAAGGTACCCTGTCGTGAGTTTGCACTGCAGGCTCTCAAGTCGCATCAAAGTAGTGCAGGAACCTTTTACAAGTCACTGCAAACGCTCGAAAAGGCTCCTGTGCTACTTTGATGCGACTCGAGATGTAGGAGATTTTCTAAAACTAGAGAGTGCAGAGTAGGGTGCATCTGTGCACGGGAGCCAATCAGCTTGTTGATGCGACATGGCAGACTGCAAGTTAAACGCTCAGAGTACCTTCGCTACTTTGGATGCCACTTAAAGATACAGACTGCAATGCAAACTCTCGAAAAGGCTCCTGTGCTACTTTGATGCGACTTGAGAGACACAGGAGGGGAGATTTTCTAAAACTAGAGAGTGCAGAATAGGGTGCAGCTGTGCACAGGAGCCAATCAGCTTCTGATCTCAGCTACAACAAAACCTGGAAGGTGGATTGGTTTCTTTGCAGATCTGCACTCCCCAGTCAACCCCAATTAGACCTCAATGCAAACAGCCAAAGTCGCACACAGCCAAAGTCGCAATATAAATCCACAACTATTGGGAGCAACACGAGTGTGAATGGAGGGTTTAGTAAAAAATCAACCCCAGAAGGGTGCATATAGAAATCCACATTGCAAACCTACCTCTGATCACACCTACCTCACCCGTGTGAATGTAGCCATAAAAAAAAAAAAAAAATGATTGTCCAAAACCAGCAGCGATTGGCTGAAGCTTACAAATAAAATATAAACAAAGTAATACTGAACATAAATAAGGAGTAGCGGGGGGAGGGCAGGGTTCATCCGGGGTACAGAAAGTACGTTTTGCACACTGTACGCCAAAAAGGCAGCGAATCACAAGGCTTTAGTGGCGTAGATGTCCGGGGGCGACAGGTCCTCCCCGTTGGCCGCGGTTTTGTTTGTCCGCTGCGGGGCCGCGGGTGGAAAAGTCGGGTTCGGGAAGCTCTCGCCTCTCCTGAACTGCCTCTGCAGCGCTTTGTTTAGCAGGGGTTTCAGCAAGCCCATGGTTAAGTGTTTCCCGCTGTCGGTGGAGAAGGGCGGTGGCTGCACCGCTGCAGGAGGAGTCTTGGGCGCGTTCTGCAGGACGATCCGTAGAATGTCGGTGGCGGTCAGGTCCTCGGGGCAGATGTCGCAGAGCTGCGGCACGTAGGAGTCCAGCTGCCTGTGCTGGACGAACTCCACCAGCAGCGTGATGAAGATGTCCTTCTTGATGAGCGGGTTGAGCTGAGAGTAGCGTTGCGTCTCCTCCATGACGCGGGGCCATCGCTGGAGGCGGATCAGGGTGTGTATGGCCTGGATGACCGCCTGCGGCCTGCCGCTGCACAGCAGGATCTCCACCTCCAGCTCCACGTTAGTGTTGTCCTTGTGCTTGTTGAGGACGTTGAGCGCCCGCTTGTACAGCGGCGCCCCCTCGCCGCGCTCCTTGGAGGTAAAGTTCCGGTAGAGCCCGGCGCACTCCTGGGCGTGCTGGACGAAGCCCGGCAGCCATTTTGGTTTGTTGGCGCACAGGGACTGGCAGATGACCTCGAAGAGCGGGTGGACCCCGTTTTGGGACGCTGAAGGCGGGAGGGGGCTCAGGACTTTCTTCCACAGGTCGGCGGTGGCGCGCACCACCAGCTTGCCGTCGCCGTTCTGCTGGAACTGGAAGTTGTTGCGGACGGACGCCCAGGCGGACGTGGGGAAGGTGGCGAAGAGCGAGTTGATGTACGCCAGGCCGTCTCTGTCTGGGTCCGCCTGCAGGAGGCGCGTCAGCTCCAGGTCCACCAGCTCGTCGCAGCACCTGGCGACGTCGGGGCGCGGCGCGCCGGCCGCCCGGGACTTCAGCAGCTCCAGGCTGAGGAAGCTCTGCAGCTCGTGGTCGATGTTGCCCAGCAGCTCGGCGTACTTGGCGGCTTCGCTTTTGCGGCAGAGGATGGCGGCCAGGGCGATGGGGGCCTGGAACATGCCGTTCTCCTTCAAGCTCTGCGCGGTCAGTTTGGCGCTGCTGAGGCTCCGCCTCTGGTAATACTTGCAGGCCTCTTCGTAGACCATGTCCAGGAGGGCCGACTCCGCCGGTGGTGGCGGCGGCGGTGGTGTCACGCCGCTCCCTCCCCCCGCTTTGTAAACTCCAACATTGGTCATCAACCGGACGTCTCCGCCCTCCGAGACGTCGATGAGCAGCACCTCCACGGCGCCGAGCGATTGCTTCGCCGCCAGGCGGCCGCTGCGAACGTCTATGAGATACAAGCAAGAGTCAACCGTGCACACCAGCGTGCCGCCGGAAACCGCCATCCTGATCTGCGCGTCGGCGCCCAAGCTCTCCCCCAGGTCGTAGACGTGGCGGGCGGTCCCGTCCCCGTGCAGCAGATGGATCCGCCCGGCGGCGGTGGCGACCAGCAGGCTCCCGGGGCCGCCCGAGGAGGCAGCGTATCGGATTTCCACGTCGGCGGCCCCCGGGCACTCCAGGATCAGCTTTTTGTAGTCGGCGTCGGCCTCGCCCAGGGCTTTGCTGTGGAGGACGCCGGCGGCGAGGCCGGCGAGGGTCACCGAGTTTTCCGCGGGGGCGTAGATCAGCAGCGGGTGGCGCCCGGCGGCGCGGGGGACCATGAAGGCGCGTCCGGCGGCGGCCAGGACGTCGTAGGGAGGGCTGTGGTGCAGGACGATGGTCATGGCGCCCGGGCTGACGCGGCGCCCGCTGGCTCGGAGGCTCCGGCGGCACAGGCAGTAGGTGAGGAGGTTGGCGGTGGTCCGCTCTTCGCACCACAGCAGCTCGTCGCCGTGGCAACAGCAGGCCGACACCACCCGGGCCCGCGGGCCCTGGCACAGCTCCGCGCTCTTCAGGAGGCTCCAGGATCGGTCGGCGGGGCCCCGGGGAGGGCTCCAGACTTCGGCCCGGCCGTTCTCCCACACCAGGGCCATGGTCCAGGCCTGACCGGGGCTCTGAGGGAACAGGAGGCCCACCAGGGGAGGGGACTGGGCCGGCCAGCTGTGCTCCAGGTAGTCCCCGGGCTGGGGAGGAGGCGAGGAGGAGGCAGGGAGGTGGAGGAAGGACAGCAGCCGCCTCTGAGGGCCCAGCCACACCAGCAAGTAACGTCCGTCCGGGCTGAGGAAGAGGCGGGGGCCGCCCGGGGGGCTCTGCAGCGCCTCCCGCAGGGCCTGCGGCCTCCCGAAGTCTCCATAGTCCGACACCAGCTCGGCGGACCCGAACTGCTTCATGTCCCGTCAGCGGGCGGAGGCGGCATGAGAGAAGAGCACCCGAGGAATGAGCGTCACGGGACAACAAGACTGAGTGACTTCCGGGTCACCTGCCCGGCCTAAATAAAAAAAAAAAACACCGTCCACCAATCAGGAACGGCGTTTAAGACAGGGCTGGCCAATCGCTGCGCTGCGTAGGCGCGGCTTCTGGAGGCCCGTGTGAGTTCTCCCTTGTCATTGGCTGCCAGAGAAAGACGCCTCCCAATAAGCCTGCGGCTTCCCACAAGCCCCACCAGCTGTTACGACAGGCTGGCCAATCGCTGCTCTCCATAGGCGCGGCTTTTCCTAAAGGGCTGCTATATTTTTTATTTTTTCATTGGCTACCAGAGGAAGTCGCCTCCCGCTTCTCACAAGCCCCACCAGCTCCTGAGACCGGCTTGGCCAATCGCTGCACACCGTAGGCGCGGCTTCTAAATGCCTGTGTTGCGTTGTTCCGCCAAATACTCCAACCCGTCAGAAATTCCACTTCCGGTTTTCTTTAAAAACGTCAGTAATTGGATATTTTTACGAATTTCTGTTTGACCACAACACCGGCAACCGAATATAGTCCGGTACTGGATGATTTAGCTATTTTGACAGCACAGCCGCTAACGAACAATAAAAGTTGTCGCCGCCATGGAGGCCGCCATTTTGTTGGCTTGTATCGGTGCAGCGTTACAATCTCTGCTCATAATAGCGTGCACTGGACTCTATTCGCTTTCACGGTGTTGTGTCAAAACAGGATTTAGTCAAAACTCCGACTAATTATGGTTTCAAGAAACCGAAATTAGGTGACCCGTCAGAATGTGTAACGGAAGTGAGGCTCTGTCGCCGCCATCTTGCTACACCCCGCGCTCCTCCATAGTAAGGATACGCTGAGAAGGGGGTAAGCGGACATCTTGTTACCCCCAAGGGAGTTTTGCATAACACAATTATTTATAACAGGAAATTGAGCTTATATAGTGAAACACGATGCTTCCGTCTTACTGTATAGATGTTGAATTTTAAAAGCAAACACTGGCTGGCCAATCCCTGCTCGCTGGGGGCGCGGCTTCTTAGGGGCCAATGAGGCTTTGGTGGGGCTTTGATGAGGCTTTGGTGGGGCTTCGGTGGGGCTTTGATGAAGCTTTAGTGGAGCTTCAGTAGGGCTTCGATGAGGCTTTGGTGAAGCTTCAGAGGAGCTTCAGTGGGGCTTTGTTGGGGCTTCAATGAGGGTTCGGTGGAGCTTCAGGGGGCTTTGATGAGGCTTTGGTGGAGCTTCAGTGGGGCTTTGATGAGGCTTCAGAGGGGCTTCGATGAGGCTTCTGTGGAGCTTCGGTGGGGCTTCGATGAAGCTTTGGTGGGGCTTTGGTGAGGCTTTGGTGGTGCTTCAGTGGGGTGTGGATAAGGCTTTGTTGGGGTTTGGTGGGGCTTCGGTCGGGCTTCAATGAGGCTTTGGGGGCTTCGATGAGGCTTTGGTGGAGCTTTTGGAGGAGCTTCAGTGGGGCTTCGATGAGGCTTTGTTGGGGCTTCAATGAGGGTTCTGTGTGGCTTCAATGGGGCTTCGATGAGGCTTTGGTGGAACTTCGGAGGAGTTTCAGTGGGGCTTCCATGAGGCTTTGCTGGGGCTTCAGTTGGGCTTCAATGAGGGTTCTGTGGGGCTTCAATGAGGCTTCGGGGGGACTTCAGTGGGGCTTCAATGAGGGTTTGGTGGGGCTTCGATAAGGCTTTGGTGGAGCTTCAGTGGGGCTACGATGGGGCTGTGGTAGAGCTTCGGTGGGGCTTTGGTGTGGCTTCAGTGGGGCTTTGATGAGGCTTTGGTGGGGCTTCAGTGGAGTTTTGATGAGGCTTCAGTGGAGCTTCGAAGAGGCTTTGGTGAAGCTTCAATGAAGCTTTGGTTTGGCTTTGGTGGGACTTTGATGAGGCTTTGGTGGGGCTTTGATGAGGCTTTGGTGAAGCTTTAGTTGGGCTTCGATGAGGCTTTGGTGGAGCTTTTCAGGAGCTTCGTTGGGGCTTCGGTGGGGCTTCGGTGGAGCTTCAGTGGGGCTTTGGTGGGGCTTCCATGAGGCTTTGGTGGAGCTTCGTAGGAGCTTAAGTGGGGTGTGGATGAGGCTTTGTTGGGGCTTCAATAAAGGTTTGTGGGGCTTCAATGAGGCTTTGGGGGGCTTCGATGAGGCTTTGGTGGAGCTTTGGAGGAGCTTCAGTGAGGCTTTGATGAGGCTTTGTTCGGGCTTCAATGAGGGTTCTGTGGGGCTTCAATGAGGGTTTGGTGGGGCTTTGATGAGGCTTCGGTGGGGTTTAGGTCGGGCTTCAACGAGGCTTTGGTGGAGCTTCGATGAGGCATGGTGGGGCTTCAGTGGGGCTTCAATGAGGCTTTGGTGGAGCCTCGGTGGGGCTATGTATTTTAATTTTTTTTTTTTTTTTTAAGAAAAAAATAAAACCCCAGAGGTGATAAAATCCCACCAAAAGAAAGCTCTATTTATGTGAAAAAAATGATTAGAAATGTCATATGTGTACAGTGTCACATGACCGTGTAATTGTCATTAAAAGTGTGACAGTGCTGAAAGCTGAAAATTGGCCTGGGCAGGAAGTGCCTGGTATTGAAGTGGTTAATCGTGTGCAAAAAAAATAAAAAAAATAAACTAAAAAATAAAATATAAAAACTGTTCTGGCAACGAAATGGTTAAAGCTGATAAAAGAAGAAAAGAAGCTCTGTGGAGGTCACATGTTTCCTGTGGAGGGTGGAGCTCCAGTCTGCAGCCAAATACCGCAGCTAGCCAATCGCCGCTCGCTGGAGGCGTGGCTTCTTTACGCCTTTTCCGGTTTTTCCCTTTTTCCAATAAGCAATCGGCTTCCGTGAGTAAGCGGCCAATCACCGTTTATTATTGTACCCTGGGGGGGCGTGGATTTTGACACAATCCTCTCCTCTGTCAGCGATTAGGCGGGGCAGAGGAGTGACAGGTGAGAGGGTTGAGGGCGTGTCCGTGGAGCGTACCATCCTCCTAGAAAGTACGGGGGGAGCCGCTTGGTGAATATGATAGAATAAAGCGCGTCGGGCTGGAAAATAATAGCAGGAACACCCCTCCGAGGGGGACTTGCTGGGTTCCAGCGCTGTATCCTGTCTGGAGCTGGGCCTGGGCTGGGGTGAGCGTGGATGGTTGGTGGTGGAGGGTGAGTAGTGCTGTGGGGGGAAGGGAAGGGGGATCTGTCAACTGAGACTTGTAGTCCCACAACAACCGGCAGGCCCCTCCTGTGTCCCTCAGTCTGTGGTGGCACTACAAGTCCCAGCAGGATGACCAATACCCACCACACACACACACACACACCGGTGTATCCGAGTATCACCAGCCATGGTCTTCCCCTCATAATATCCCCTCTCTGATCACTTCTATTTCTGGGATTTCGCTGCTGCGGATCTCCTGCCGCCTCTTTCAGCCACTTCCTGTGCAATGACAATGGCAGACTGCGCCCGAGTGAGGTGTGACGGCGCGTGCGCTGGAGGGGTCCACTAGGGGGGCGCATGTGACGAGGGTGACAACGCAGGAGTGTGACCGGGACGCGGTTGTCACCAGAACAGGAAGTGTTCGCCCCCACCTGGAGCGACCTGTTTCTGCCCGCCCCGACCGGTTTCTGCCCGCCCCGACCGGTTTCTGCCCGCCCCGACCTGGAGCGACCTGTTTCTGCCCGCCCCGCCCTGGAGCGACCTGTTTCTGCCCGCCCCGCCCTGGACCGACCTGTTTCTGCCCGCCCCGCCCTGGACCGACCTGTTTCTGCCCGCCCCGACCTGGACTGACCTGTTTCTGCCTGCCCTGACCTGTTTCTGCCCGCCCCGACCTGGACCGACATGTTTCTGCCCGCCCTGACCTGTTTCTGCCCGCCCTGACCTGTTTCTGCCCGCCCTGACCTGTTTCTGCCCGCCCTGACCTGTTTCTGCCTGCCCTGACCTGTTTCTGCCCGCCCCCCGACCTGGACCGACCTGTTTCTGCCCGACCCGACCTGGACCGACCTGTTTCTGCCCGCCCTGACCTGTTTCTGCCCGCCCCGACCTGGACCGACATGTTTCTGCCCGCCCTGACCTGTTTCTGCCCGCCCTGACCTGTTTCTGCCTGCCCTGACCTGTTTCTGCCCGCCCCCCGACCTGGACCGACCTGTTTCTGCCCGACCCGACCTGGACCGACCTGTTTCTGCCCGCCCTGACCTGGACCGACCTGTTTCTGCCCGCCCTGACCTGGACTGACCTGTTTCTGCCCGCCCTGACCTGTTTCTGCCCGCCCTGACCTGTTTCTGCCCGCCCCCCGACCTGGACCGACCTGTTTCTGCCCGCCCCCCGACCTGGAGCGACCTGTTTCTGCCCGCCCTGACCTGTTCCTGCCCGCCCTGACCTGTTTCTGCCCGCCCCCCGACCTGGACCGACCTGTTTCTGCCCGCCCCCCGACCTGGACCGACCTGTTTCTGCCCGCCCCCCGACCTGGACCGACCTGTTTCTGCCCGCCCTGACCTGTTTCTGCCCGCCCTGACCTGTTTCTGCCCGCCCGACCTGGAGCGACCTGTTTCTGCCCGCCCCGACCTGGAGCGACCTGTTTCTGCCCGCCCCGACCTGGAGCGACCTGTTTCTGCCCGCCCCGACCTGGAGCGACCTGTTTCTGCCCGCCCCGACCTGGTGCGACCTGTTTCTGCCCGCCCCGACCTGGAGCGACCTGTTTCTGCCCGCCCCGACCTGGAGCGACCTGTTTCTGCCCGCCCCGACCTGGAGCGACCTGTATGGTGCCCCCCCCTGCTGCTCCCTGTATGGTGCCACCCCCTGCTGCTCCCTGTATGATGCCCCCCTGCTGCTTCCTGTATGGTGCCCCCCCCTGCTGCTCCCTGTATGGTGCCCCCCCCCCTGCTGCTCCCTGTATGGTGCCCCCCCCCTGCTGCTCCCTGTATGGTGCCCCCCCCCCCTGCTGCTCCCTGTATGGTGCCCCCCCCCCTGCTGCTCCCTGTATGGTGCCCCCCCCCCCCTGCTGCTCCCTGTATGGTGCCCCCCCCCTGCTGCTCCCTGTATGGTGCCCCCCCCTGCTGCTCCCTGTATGGTGCTCCCTGTATGGTGCCCCCCCCTGCTGCTCCCTGTATGGTGCCCCCCCTGCTGCTCCCTGTATGGTGCTCCCTGTATGGTGCCCCCCCCTGCTGCTCCCTGTATGGTGCCCCCCCCCCCTGCTGCTCCCTGTATGGTGCCCCCCCCCTGCTGCTCCCTGTATGGTGCCCCCCCCCTGCTGCTCCCTGTATGGTGCCCCCCCCTGCTGCTCCCTGTATGGTGCCCCCCCTGCTGCTCCCTGTATGGTGCCCCCCCTGCTGCCCCCTGTACTGTGTCCTCTTGACCCACTCGCACTGTGTCTTACTGACTTTCACAATGCCCTACTGTTTCTTGTACTGTGCCCTCTGGATCCATCCACACTTTGCTCTAGTACCACCTGTACTGTGCCCTACTGACTCACCCACACTGTCCTACTGCCCCCTGTACTGTGCCCTCCTAACCCACCCACACCGTGCCCTATTGACCCCCTGTATTCCCTTCTGATCCACCCACAATGTGCCCTTTTAACCCCAATATTATGCCCTCCTAATCCACCCACACTGTGTTCTACTGCCCTCCTGTACTGTGCCCTCCTGATTCACCCACATTGTGCCCTATTGACCCCATGTATTCCCTTTTGACCCACCCACACTGTGCCCTCCTGACCCAACCACACTGTGCCATGTACTCTGTCCTCCTGATCCACCCACAATGTGACCTTCTGACCCCCCCCCCCCTGTAATGTTCCCTCCTGACCCATCCACAATATGCCCTGTTGACCCCCTGTATTCCCTTCTGATACACCCACAATGTGCCCTCCTGACCCCCATATTGTGCCCTCCTGACCCACCCACACTATGCAATACTGACCCCTGTACTGTACTCTACTGACCCCTGTACTGTTCCCTCCTGACCCATCCACACAGTGCCCTTCTTACCCATGTACAGTGATCCCAGGATCCCTGGTGGGATGAGATTGCCCGGGAACGGTGGCAGGAGAAGGGGGTGGGGGGGATTATGAGTGCGGTAAAAGTGATCAGGCAGCTGCATAGCCACTCGATTGCCACCTAAGAAAAAAAATGTAATACCAGGATCGTAGCTGCAGTTGTTATCCTGGTGGTTAAATCATGTTACTTTTAATGTAGCGCTCCCCTAAACATTCGATCCTGAACAGTGTTTATAAACAATGTTACTTTGTATCTCTCTGTCTCCTGTCTGATCAATATTTATAAATAATGTTACTTTGTATCTCCCTATCTCCTGTCTGATCAATGTTTATAAACGGAGAGATACAAAGTAACATTATCTTCTGTCTGATCAATGTTTATAAACAATGTTACTTTGTATCTACAGTGGGGAAAATATTTGCCCACTTATAAAGAAATGAAGGGTCTATAATTTTTTATCATAGATGTATTTTATATGATAGAGACAAAATATCAACCAAAAATCCAGAAAAAAACACACATGATATACAGTGCAGAAAATAAGTATTTGAACACCCTGCTATTTTGCAAGTTCTCCCACTTGGAAATCATGGAGGGGTCTGAAATTGTCATCGTAGGTGCATGTCCACTGTGAGAGACATAATCCAAAAAAAAAAAAATTCCAGAAATCACAATGTATGATTTTTTTAACTATTTATTTGTATGATACAGCTGCAAAGAAGTATTTGAACCCCTGAGAAAATCAATGTTAATATTTGGTACAGTCGCCTTTGTTTGCAATTACAGAGGTCAAACGTTTCTTGTAGTTTTTCACCAGGTTTGCACACACTGGAGGAGGGATTTTGGCCCACTCCTCCACACAGATCTTCTCTAGATCAGTCAGGTTTCTGGGCTGTCGCTGAGAAACACGGAGTTTGAGCTCCCTCCAAAGATTCTCTATTGGGTTTAGGTCTGGAGACTGGCTAGGCCACGCCAGAACCTTGATATGCTTCTTACAGAGCCACTCCTTGGTTATCCTGGCTGTGTGCTTCAGGTCATTGTCATGTTGGAAGACCCAGCCTCGACCCATCTTCAAAGCTCTAACTAAGGGAAGGAGGTTGTTGCCCAAAATCTCGCAATACATGGCCCCGGTCATCCTCTCCTTAATACAGTGCAGTCGCCCTCTCCCATGTGCAGAAAAACACCCCCCAAAGCATGATGCTACAACCCCCATGCTTCACAGTAGGGATGGTGTTCTTGTGATGGTACTCATCATTCTTCTTCCTCCAAACACGGTTAGTGGAATTATGACCAAAAAGTTCTATTTTGGTCTCATCTGACCACATGACTTTCTCCCATGACTCCTCTGGATCATCCAAATGGTCATTGGCAAACTTAAGACGGGCCTTGACATGTGCTGGTTTAAGCAGGGGAACCTTCCGTGCCATGCATGATTTCAAACCATGACGTCTTAGTGTATTACCAACAGTAACCTTGGAAACGGTGGTCCCAGCTCTTTTCAGGTCATTGACCAGCTCCTCCCGTGTAGTCCTGGGCTGATTTCTCACCTTTCTTAGGATCATTGAGACCCCACGAGGTGAGATTTTGCATGGAGCCCCAGTCCGAGGGAGATTGACAGTCATGTTTAGCTTCTTCCATTTTCTAATGATTGCTCCAACAGTGGACCTTTTTTCACCAAGCTGCTTGGCAATTTCCCCGTAGCCCTTTCCAGCCTTGTGGAGGTGTACAATTTTGTCTCTAGTGTCTTTGGACAGCTCTTTGGTCTTGGCCATGTTAGTAGTTGGATTCTTACTGATTGTATGGGGTGGACAGGTGTCTTTATGCAGCTAATGACCTCAAACAGGTGCATCTAATTTAGGATAATAAATGGAGTGGAGGTGGACATTTTAAAGGCAGACTAAGGCCTCTTACACACAGATCAGTTTTTCTTCAGGTTTTTCTTTTCAGTTTACCAAAACTATGTAGTACAAGGGCCTGCCTGATTGCATACAAATTGAGACTCTTGAGGTTTGACCTCATATTAGATGGATTTGGTAAACTGAAAAGAAAAACCTAAAGAAAAACTGATCTGTGTGTAAGAGGCCTAACAGGTCTTTGGGGGTCAGAATTCTAGCTGATAGACAGGTGTTCAAATACTTCTTTGCAGCTGTATCATACAAATAAATAGTTTAAAAAATCATACATTGTGATTTCTGGAAATTTTTTTTGGATTATGTCTCTCACAGTGGACATGCACCTATGATGACAATTTCAGACCCCTCCATGATTTCCAAGTGGGAGAACTTGCAAAATAGCAGGGTGTTCAAATACTTATTTTTCGCACTGTAAATGGTGTTGCTTTTCAGTGAGTAAAATAAGTATTTGATCCCCAAGAAAAAGCTGACTTAGTAGTTGGGGGAGGACCCTTAGTAGTTGGGGGAGGACCCTTAGTAGTTGGGGGAGGACCCTTAGTAGTTGGGGGAGGACCCTTAGTAGTTTGGGGGAGGACCCTTAGTAGTTGGGGGAGGACCCTTAGTAGTTGGGGGAGGACCCTTAGTAGTTGGGGGAGGACCCTTAGTAGTTGGGGGAGGACCCTTAGTAGTTGGGGGAGGACCCTTAGTAGTTGGGGGAGGACCCTTAGTAGTTGGGGGAGGACCCTTAGTAGTTGGGGGAGGACCCTTAGTAGTTGGGGGAGGACCCTTAGTAGTTGGGGGAGGACCCTTAGTAGTTGGGGGAGGACCCTTAGTAGTTTGGGGGAGGTCCCTTGTTGGGAAGCACAGAGGTCAGACGTCTCTTGTAGTCGGTGATCAGGTCTCCACACATCTCAGGAGGGATTTTGGTCTCCACTCTTTTTTACAGATCTATCCATATATTTTCTATAGGATTAAGGTCTGGGGACTGGCTAGGCCACTCCATGACCTTAATGTGCTTCTTCTTGAGCCACTCATTTGTTGCCTTTTAGTTGGTGATCAAATTCGCACACATCTCAGGAGGGGTTTTGGTCTCCACTCTTCTTTACAGATCTTCTCTAAATCTTTAAGGTTTCTTGGCACCTCAAAGTTTCAACTCCTTTCATACATTTTCTATAGGATTAAGGTCTGGGGACTGGCTAGGCAACTCCATGACCTTAAAGTGGAGTTCCACCCAAAAGTGGAAGCTTTGCTTTAAGCACTTCTCCCCCCCATGCCACATTTTTGGAGGAGGGGGGGTGTTTTTCTGCTAAAGATACAGACCGACTTTGCCGCATTGAAGGGCCAATGGGTGGGGCCATGTATTGTAAAATCTTGGATGAGAATCTTCTCCCCTCAGCCAGAACACTGAAGATGGGTCCTGGATCCAGCATGACAATGACCCAAAACATTACCACCAGGGCAACAAAGGAGTGGTTGAAAACGCACATTAAGGTCATGGAGTGGCCTAGCCAGTCTCCAGACCTTAATCCTATAGAAACGTTATGGAGGGAGCTGAAAGTTCGAGTTGCCAAGTGATAGCCAAGAACCCCGACTCAATGTGTTTGGAGGAAGAAAAATGGTGACTATGACCCTAAGAACACCATCCCTACAGTCGCACGGAGGAGAAACAGGATGCTTTGGGGCTGTTTCTCTGATAAAGGTCCAGGCCGACTTTGCTGCATTGAGGGGCCAATGGGCGGGGCCATGTCTTGTAAAATCTTGGATAAGAACCATCTTCCCTCAGCCAGAACACTGAAGATATGTCATGGATGGGTCTTCCAGCATGACAATGACCCAAAATATACTGGCAAGACAACAAAGGAGTGGTTCAAGAAGAAGCGCATTCAAGTCATGGAGTGGCCTAGCCAGCCTCCAGACCTTAATCCTATAGAAAATATATGGAGGAGCTGAAACTTCGAGTTGCCAAAAGACCTTAAGGCAGGGCTTGACAAATTTTGCTTGGAATCTAGGAGCCAGCTAAAAAAGTTAGGAGCCAGTAAACGCGCCCCGTCGAGCTTGCGCGCAGAAGCGAACCCATACATGAGTAGCGCCCGCATATGTAAATGGTATTCAAACCACATGTAAGGTATCGTCGCGATCGTTAGAGCGAGAGCAATAATTCTAGCTTTAGGCCTCCTCTTTAACTCAAAACGTAGATTTTTTTAAACGTCGCCTATGGAGATTTTTAAGGGTAAAAGTTTGTCGCCGTTCCACGAGCGGACACAATTTTGAAGCGTGACGTGTTGGGTATCAATTTACTCGGCGTAACATCGTCTTTCACAATCTAAAAAAAAAATTGAGATAATTTTACAGTTTTATTTTTAAATTTTTTATTTT